>JARJDR010009825.1:0-10634 GCA_030264135.1 Myllaena sp. GC000078 | reverse complement strand
CGATTTGATGTTGTATAAAACGCTATGGTTTTATTACTGCGCTGTAATGGATAGGAAGAAGAAGATGAAGATGAAGAAAAAGCCAACCTACCAAACGAACGAACGAACGAACGAACGATTTCACTCGTCATTTATAACATTTATATTATACGAAAAACGGCCGAGGAGCATTGTCTCGACTCGTCGAAATGGTTACACATAAAATTTCGTATCGCCGAATGAATGAAACGCCACTACCAAACGAACGCATCGGAAGATGTATTCAATGGCAGGTGGAAGGAAGGCAGCCGAAGAGATATATTCCCACCGTTTCGTAATTATTATTACTATAAAAGAATTTACCTTCTTCTTCTTCTCGGCTCCGTGCTCCGTGCAAACACAGCCAAACGTCAATCGTAAGAAGGTATTATAAATTTATGACAATGACATTAATATTTGCTCTTCTTCTTCTTCTCCTCCTCCTCCTCCTCCTCTTGTTCGTCTTCTTCAGTGGCAGTAGGTTCTTCGTTTATCCTTAGTCGATGACTCTTGTCTTCATCGTCATTGGTATCTTTTCGATCTACCACACGCCAGCGAGCGATTCATTCCGATGGGCGCGCGGAAAAAATGTAATTACTTCGAGGCTTCGAGGCGAAGGAGCGAAGGAGCAAAGGAGAAGGAAGGAAGCAGCCAGCAACCGCCGACGACGACGACGACGATGACATTTAATGACGTTAGGAAAATTAACGGTGAGTTAACTTTACCACCACGCGAGTGAACGCGAGAGCGCGCTTGCGACTTGTCGCATGTTCGTTAATCGCTGTAGTTGTTCGTAATTACCCAATTGCTACACTACTCCGGCAACGCTTCTCCTCTGCTGCTATTGTATTGCTACAAATCTGCTGTTTTTCTATTGGAAATTTGGAAATTTGAAATTTAGTATTATTATTATGATTGGGAAGGACAAGCGTGGTTGAAATGTGAGGAGCGTTGGCTAGAATACTATAATATAAGGCAGGACGACATATAAAATCGATAGTCCTTTGGCGTCGCCGCCCGCCCGCCCGCACTGCTCCTGCTCCTCGCGTGGCGTCCGCGATGCGCCTTTTGCCTCTCTTACAAACCGAGTCCTTCCTAGAACTCACAATTCTTCAGCGCTCATTCCTATCAATATCATTTATTGTTAGTAAAATAAAATAAAGTAAACTACTTACGATTGAAGATGGAAATAATGAAAAAGGAGTTTTTGTGCCTATTATCCTGATTTCTCGGTACACTTGGTGTAGGCGTTGGTTGGTGCGCCTGTATGCCATTTCATCCATCGCTATATATGTGTTATTTATTATTGGCGTTTCCTCTCCTCTCGCGAGGAGCGAACGAACGGCGGAGCGCTCCACCGCGAGGAGTTACGAGCCGCTGCGCAAAAGGACGACGACGACGAGGACGAACGCACGGCGATCAGGAGCAGGACCCACGTCCCACGTCCCACGTCTGCGCACTGCTCCTCTCTCTCCCTCTCTCACTGCTCCTCTGTGTGTGCATCTTATTTTTTTTCTGGCCGTCCCCGCGTTCGATACAACCTTCAGCCGCCATCGCCAGCCGCCACCGCCCTAAAATCGTTTTTTTTTCTCCAAAGATGAACATTCCAGATGCTGCGGAAATAAATACGTAAGTAAGGATAATTTTCGAGCGCGTAGAAGAACCAATCACTGTAGAGTTATTGATGTCTATAGGCGATCGGCGAATAGGAAGGGCGGTTGCCGCCCCATCGAACGGTTCCCAATAAAACCGATCAGGGCGGCGCCACCACCACTTCTACCGTTGCCGCCGCCGCCGCCGCCGCCGTCGTCGACTAGTGTTCGATTCGATCGAAACCACCCCGAACGCAAAGTCGGCTGCGTGCGGGAAAAGGAGCGCGGCATATGAGTGGTGGCAAAACGGATGCCGCCTCCCTCCCTCCCACCCCTTCCACCCCCGGTCGCGCTGCTGCGTCGTTGTCGATTTTATGCAGGTTTTCCATCCGCCGCCA
Organism: Myllaena sp. GC000078; assembly: GCA_030264135.1. Taxonomy (NCBI): domain Eukaryota; kingdom Metazoa; phylum Arthropoda; class Insecta; order Coleoptera; family Staphylinidae; genus Myllaena; species Myllaena sp. GC000078. The sequence goes on along the minus strand of JARJDR010009825.1, from coordinate 8,626 downwards.
CCGGGCGCTCCCTCACTCACTCACTCGCACTCCTCTTCTTCATCGTTGTCGTCTTCTTCTTCTTCGGCGGCGGCGGCGGGGGAAGCGATCGGCGTTCGGTCTCGAAACCATCACCCTCTCTCTCCCCCGCCCCGGCGCGCGGCGGGTCGATGGATGTGGGATGCAATGCTCTGGGCATCGGCGGCGGCGTCGGCGGCGGCAACGCAGCGGGCGCATGCGATTGGCGGACGCAGTGCGCCGAATCGATACATCGCTATTTCATTGCTATAGATGGGTACCTATAGGCGATATCCTACCAATAAAACCGGCTCTCGCTGGCGCCCAGGCCGCGCACAGCACACAGCCAGCCGCATCTCTCTTCTTCGCGCTCTGCCTCTTCTCGTCCTCTGTTGCCGTTGCCGCTGCTGCTGGAGCACACCAGCCAGGTATATAGCTGGCGATCGGTCGATCGACGCCTTCGGTTCGCTCCAATCGCAGTTCGGTTCGAACTCAAACTCCCATTTCCCTTGGGTGTCTCTTCTATATACTTGCCTTTTTCTACCTGTTATTTCCATCTTACTTATTTACTTTCTCTTCAGCAATAAGTACTTCAAGCGGTGTTGTTTGACCTAAATAATAATAAATTACTTATTAGTTTGATCGAAATTAATTGCGATGAAAAATGCAAGACGGAAAGACTGAAAGAAAGGAAGGAACCCAAACAAAGTTGGCCAGCTCGGTTCAAGGTGTACTCCATGTGGCGTATTATAGGAAGGTCGGCCTTGGCCGTAACCTTAGACTCCACCGCCGCCTCCGCCGCCGCCGTCGCCCGCCGCTAATGTTATAACCGTACCGAGTCGAGTTCTCCTCGTTCGTTCATTCTCCCTGCATTTGCCCGCAAAATGCAAACTAAAATTAGACGCGAAAAGCGGAGTTCAGTGACCACCGCCACACAATATATCGAAAAAATCTATAATACGCATGCATTGCAGAAATAATACTTGGCGGCATCCCCGTCGGGCGAGAGAGGAGCAAAAGAGAAATGGCCGGCTGCGGGCGGCTGGGAAACGGGAACCGGTCGGGGCGGCGATTGGTCGATGGTTCGGCAAAAAATAACCGCGTCGAACGAACGAACGAACGAAGAGACCGAAGAGCCGAAGCGCCGAAGGAAGAGAACACACATTGATCGGCTGGTGCGCACCGCGCTCTCCTCTCTTTCTCTCTCGATATCGCCGGGCGGGCGCGCATGGTATATGGGGAGTATTCCCGGCCCGGGGTGTCGTCGTCCTTGCTCCCGATGCTCGATGCCTCCGCCGTTGTACATAAGGCGGGCGCGCTGCTACATATCGGTAAATAATCTATAGGTGCGTCGATGCGCCGTGCATCGACGCACGGAACGCCGCCGCCGTCCTGGGAGCGGCGGCGGCGGCGGATCGAACCGAACCGAGCCAGCCACCCCTTCCGATCGCCGCCGCCGTGGAGCGTCCCATTTTTTTCTCTCCTCTTCTCCGCCGTTCCGGGGCGGGCGTGCGCCGTTCGTTCGATTTATCCCACAGCTCGCAAAGGACAAGTGCGCGGCGCGGGAGTAGGGAAGGAGCGAGGAAGAAGGGGGGAAAGGGCGGCCTGCCAATAATTGCCGTTCGTTCGATTCTCGAACTCCTCCCTTTTCCGATCGGCACATAGGCTCGGCGAGGCGCACCTATCGGCAGCTGGTTACAAAGCCCGCGGTAGCGTTCGTAGTATATAACCGTTCAAGTTACCGTTAGTTATCGATGGAGATTGGCTCGCGCCGAGTAATAATTGCTGGGCTGAATCGATTTTACTGTCCCAGGTTTCGCGTGTGGGCTTCTCTCCTATAGTTGGGTTTAGTTGTATCAGTATATAGTATATTATCCTTTTCCGCAGCGCCGCCGCCGCCAGCAGTCCTTGCGTTCCGCGTTCGACGGCGACGGCGGCGGTGGAGGCGGCGGGGGGGCAGCAGAGGGAGAGGTGGGGAGGTCGGCAGGTGGTGGTGGTGGTGGGACGAGGCACATCACTCGTCGTCCGTCCGTCCGTCCGTCCCTGCGTCGCCGTCGTCGCCAGCGCCTCGCTTTTTACAAAAATAGGACGATTATCGATTTTCGGTTCGGTTCTGCGCCGCCGCCGCCGCCGCCGCCACCCGAGACGAAGTGCTGCCGCCTCCCTGCCAGCCTGCCCGGGCAGCACACATCGATATCGAACACATTTTATATATATTGCAGCAAATATATACATGTATAGTGCTCGGGCGCAACACATACATGGGGGTAGGTAGAGTATATAGCTCTGCTCTTACCCCGGGAGCAGCAGCAGCAGCAGCAGCAGCAGCAGCTACGGCGGCAACGTTGGAGGCGGCGGCGGCGGCGGCGGGGGGTTGATGCAGGGTGGCAGTAGATGGGAGGAATATATATTGGACGATCGGAATCGTTGCCGCCTCCAAAAGCAGGGCGCCGCTACTACTACTCCTCTACTCTCCTCCGCTCAGCTCTCTCTCAGCAGCTTCTCTCCTCCTCGTGCCTCGCGCATCGCAATGCCTGGCCTCTCGATGAAGGCGCCCATCCATCCATCCATCCATCCATCCATTCCCCCGCCCGCCCGCTCAACTCTTGCATCGACCGATTTTACCAATAAATTACGACCTCTTCGGGGTGGCGAGAGGAGAGCCGCGGGGAGACGGGCGAGCACACGCGCGCAGCCAACCAGCGGGCGGCGCCGGCGGGCGGCTGCAATAAAATCGAATGGAATAGAGAGAGCGCCCAGCAAGAAAAAGTCAACGAACCAGCCACCCGATTTTTCCTCTTTTCCATCGTTTTTCTCCATCCCCGGCGGCGGCGGGCGGCGGTCGGTGACGGAGAGAGAGACGCGACGCGCGACCGATTGGGTGGTGCCCTCGACATCGACGGAACGGCAGCGGCAGCGGGCGCTCCACCACCAACAACCACCCCCGCGAATCGTAAAAAACTCCCCATGTTTCTACACAAATTCCTTGTTTTTTGCTTGCAAATTTCATACCCAGATTTTGATCAATATTATTGTGAGGGCAAAATTTCCACATTTGAAATAACGATATGGTGAACTGATATGTGGAAATTTCTTCACACAATTTCTTTGTTTATCTAATAGAACAACTTAAGAACTATCGATGGATGCTAAAAATTTTCAAATTACTTAACCGGAAGTGGCTTTATTGCATTAATTTCGAAAAAGTGTCTTTTTCAGTTTTGTTACTCACTTATTTCAAATGTGGAAATAATTTCAGACATTTTCTTTGTTTTCCCAATAGCCTGATGAAAGAACTATCCAATGATGCTAAAATTTTCAAGTCCACTTAACCGGAAGTGGTGTTATTTATTTAATTTCGAAAAAGCGTCGGTTGACGTAAAATCTTCACCAAAGTTTAATTTCTTGCCTAAAACATGCCTAAATATCCAAACCGGAAGTAGCTGTTTGTAAATATCAACCTCGGTTTTACATACCATTTAAAAGGAATATCGAAACCGGAAATGAGCTCCAAATATCGATATTTGACACCAAATTATGAAGAGCGGCTGTAGTGGTATTGTCCAGGATAGTGCAGCCCTCGCAAACACCCTCATCGCTTGCCCGTGTGCCCGCGCTCCCCAAAAAGCTCGCAGCAGTCGGTCGCATCGGTCGTCCTCGCAACACACTACTCAGTCTACTCACCCTCACCCACCCTCCATGGCATGGCGGTGCGGCGCGGCGGCGGCGGCACGTTGCGTGCATGCAACTGCCCTACATACCCATTAACATACATACCAAACAACAACCCCTCTCGCACCCAAAAGCTCTTGAAACTTCCTCCTTGACTCCTTGACTTCTTCCGCACTTTGCAGCAGGCAAAGAAATCCAACATTCCTGCATTTATTTTTCTTTTCTTTTTTTTCTGCTCGTCCTGAACGTTTGCGTTTGATGGTAATAATTTTAATTCCATACCTTTCGATCCCGAGGCTCCCTAGGGATAACACAGCGGAAGGGAGTTTGCGGGAGGATGCGCAATTCGACGAATATTTCTCTCGATATTTATAAATACTCGCAACCCTTTTGCGGGGTGGCCGCCGGGAGAAGATAAGTATGCGCTTTGCGGTCGATGCTGGATGCCGCTTTTTCATCTGTTTTTGGGGTGCGGCGCGGCATGCCTTTTCGAAAAACATTTATTTGATCGTCAGCACTCATCCTCACTCCTCTTACTCCTCTCCCACAATAATGCTGATGCTGATGTTGATGATGATGATATTCGTACTCGCATCCTTTTCGCCCCGGCGTGGAATTTTCATTCATCGAAATAATCCCGAAAAATATCCTGCGTATAATAAATAATAAATAAAATACGTAATTCCCGTGCCTAGGCTTGTTGAGATGCAATAAATAACCGGTGTGCGCAAAGGAGGGAGGAGAGGGTGACACCACTACTCACCTCTCTGCCAAGATTTATCACTTATTACGCCCACGCGCCGGCTCAAAATCCTTCAACCTACGCCCCCCCTTCTTTCAAACATACTAGATAAATATACATGTGTGTGGCTGTGACTTCGATTGCTAAAAACGCCCGAAGGACGAACAACGCAGGACGAAGGACGACAACAATGCGCTTTGCTTTGGAGTGGAGATGGAGTTCGTGTGACAATACCAAGTGGATTTTTAATTGGAAACCGACTTGAGAAGGGCGACCGGAGGATTATTAACGCTTTATGTGAGTATGTGTGTGCGTACGTTGACATCTTTCATATTTATCGCATGCAACCTACCCTTATTCTCTCCTCCCCTTACCTTACTTACCATCGTTCGTTCGTTCGTTCGTTCGTTTCGCGGTGCCTGATATTTATTATCCTTGTTTCTACATTATCGCGGAATTTATTTCCACCGGTGGTGTACGCGTACATCTGCCCGGCGACGTACTTTTCATCTTGTCGCCGGCGCGCAATCGGAGAAGCTTTCCGCCACCCCTCCTTCAGCGTTCCTTCCGCGCCCTTCCTGCAACACACCCATACGAGAGAGAATTTTAAGAAAAGCCATCAACTTAAGTACGCGTTATATTTTATGTCTCCGCCGCCGCCGCCGCGACTATTATTTATTCCTACGTTATTTTTTCGCAACCGCTCCAGCGCGAATCAATACCCAACCGCCCAACCGCCCCGGCGCGGCGGCGTAGAATTTCATAAAATGGAAATGGCGCGAAAAACGGCGGCAAAAATTTAATTAAATCCGCATTGCTCTCGAAGCCGATGCCAATGCGCCCGGCGACATGCGCATGCAATTTGCGATTCTAATTGTACGCCTGCTTTCCCAGCCCAAAAAGAAAACTCCACCCATTCCAAGCGCATTGCGCATAATGATGAAGATGCCATGGTCGTCGACGACCACTCGACATATTGTCATGTGAGGGACTACTGCTGCTGCTGCCTTCATTACGTAGAAGAACCCACTCCTGAAACAATGCCATACACACCAGCGGAGAGGAAAAGAAATCATTGACAAAAATAGCGCTGCGGCGCTAATTGCAAATGCTGCAATTAATAACTGTCCGAACGGTCCGAACATTGTCACTCGCCGGTTGCTATTTGGCATCCGCTCTTGAATGATTTATTATTATGCGCTGTCAAAGCTCTGTAACAAACATTGTAATCATTAAATCATTCAATCATTGATAGCAATTCTTACAATTAGTCTTAACCGGAAGCGATGGAAATTTATTAAACGCACGCACAAGAAGAAGATTTATGCCTGAACGCTAAGAAGTTGAGTCATAAAACAAAACCGAGAGTGAAGTGGAGTAACAAAAAGCGGATCGACTTAAAAAAGCGCCGCCGCGCCGCTATTTCGGTCATTAAACGGTGCGCGTCGCGAAGAAATCAAAGAAATCGAACGAAATTGTACGTGACAGACGAAAATATCACAACCCGGCGATTAGACTACTAGAGGAAAAACACACCAAACGCCAATTACGAGGCCATCAACCCAAAACTGCCGCCCGCCCGCTCGGCAAAACGAAGGAGGCAAACAACAGCGCCTCCTCTATATACGCTATATTATCCTTCGTTAATTACCGTTGCAAGATGCACGAGAGTCTCTCTTCTAAGAAATAGATACACGCATGCATCTGTGCAAAATGATTAACGCTGCGCACAGTGCCTCTCAATAATCTAAAGTATTCGCTAAGCTTTTTTCGCGACGATGGAAATTCCAATCGTAGTAAATTTAGGTTTTGCGCCTAGACAATTCTTGGCGCTTTACCAAAAAGGTATCCGCTGACTTGTCGCTGTGTCGCATCGATGATGATGATCATCATCATCATCAGGAGCAGTAGTAGTCATCCTCCCACTACCATGCAACAGGAATGGTTTTTACGAGCGGAGCGCAGCGCACGGGGCCAGACAGAATGGTTTAAATTTAAAGCGCGACCTGCGCGGCGCGGCGCGGCATCGTCGACTATTATTACTCACAGCCAGCCAATCCAGCAAGTTACGCACCTGAAACCTGAAAAAAGATGAAAAATGCTAAAGATTAGATGTTTTCAGCCGCCCCCCGCCCGCCTGCGCCACACTTTTAATCATCATCGGTGAAGCTGGCAAAGATGTTTACTAATAATCAAGGTGTTTACTTCAATCCAAGACTTCAATCAAGGTGGTGTGTGTGTTTGCATTGAATTTACGGTTGACATTTTTCTCGTCTTTCCCTAACGAATCCTCCTTCGCTCCTCCGCTTCGTGGAAATTCGCGCAGGACGAAAATATTATTTTCCACGAGGATTATTTCAATAAATATATTAGCAATTTAACGGGGCTTTAAACAAACACTGCATACGATATATACGTGAATTATGGCAAGTCATTAAAATGCTCTACGCCCGCGAAATGCCAAAATAAACACCCACTACCCATCTTGGAGTGCGCGTGTGCTGGCGTATTAGAATAAATTTGTCGAAATTATCAACAGCCAAACACGTTGGTTGCTCTCCTCTCCTTTCCACTTCTCCCCGCATGCAATGGAAAAATCGACTCGAAATAGAAATAGATCGGCGCGGCGCGCGGTTGCGAGTGCATTAGGAGAATAGATTTCGCGCGCTCGAAATGACAATAATCGCGCGACGCAATGCGGTGGTGTGTGCGGTTTGGCGTCGCGACGCTCCCAGCCAGCGGCGGCGCGGCGGTGTGTCGATAAATCACGGACGACAGCCGCATAATGTAGCTGCGGCTGCGCGTTCCAAGCTAATTTATTTATGCGAAGAATGCGCATGCGCAACATACTTACGATTACCACGCGTTGACGCCCGAGAAAAAATCGATCTACAATTATTACCAAGGTGGATTCTTGTAAGTATGTACCTAGGTAGATTTGCATTGTGTCTAAAATAGACACAGAGTCATAAAAGTCAGTCGACTAGAAAATTAAGTTTTGGCCCCCGACGCATTAGTTTTTCGCCATTACCTTCCGGGACCGCGCTTGGACCGCTTGACCAATGGTCATTCCAATGATTGCTACTCCTCCTATTCCACTTATTACTCCTCTCTACATATGGGGTTGAAGATGGGAGGAGAAAAAACAGCAATTTTACCTCTTTTAACCTGAAAAAAAGAAAACAAGATGCAATCTGAGTTGAAAAAAAAGGGTTAAAAAGGAAAATAAAAGAATTGATAATTTGCCTATTTCTGGAACGATGGAGAGATACACGTTAGTAGTGAGTGTATGTGGAAGACGTCTCAATACTATTAGCGACGTTATATACGCGTGAATCCGCTGCTGGCGGCAAGTCACTTAAGTACATTTATAGCGCCCGCGCTCGATGGCTTGAATTCATGCGTGCGACAAATAAACACCAAATCGGCGGCGGCCGTTTGCTATAATATCTGCCGCTGAAATTATGATCGTATCCAAATATACTCGTAAAATTACCTCTATTTCGATATTAGTGTAGTGCACATGCCAGCAGACGCGCGCAACACCTACTTAACTCCAACCAAGAGTCTCAAGAACGCACTCTTTCTCCGGAGAGTTAATTCTGGCACCGCCGCGCCGCCCCGAATGAACGAACGAACAACTCAATACGGACCACACCCAGCGAATTTTCCAAATCTAATTAATTCGAGACTTTCAATTAGAGATTCGGTTTTTTCTTCAAATAAATATAGGGTTTTCCAATAAGAGCTTTCATTTTGATATCTATAGAAAACGAGTAGTTTTTAAGAGAAATCAATGAATCTTAATTTAATTGTAAAGAGGAAGGTATGCTATTAACATTTTAAAACGATATCACCCAAATGGCCGCCACGGTAACGATTGCAGCACCCTATTCTTTTCATGTAATTTTCCATGATCAATTCGCACATTTGCGGCTGTATCTCCTCGATAACTTGACGAATTCCATCTTTAAGGTCTTGAATCGATTGTGGAGCATTGGCCTAGACCTTATCTTTTAGGTGGCCCCAAAGAAAAAAGGCTAAAGGTGTTAAATCACAAGATCTCGGTGACCAATTGTGATCACCTCATCGAGAAACAACACGGTCAGGAAACTTTTCTTGCAACATTGCGATTGTTTCGTTGCTTGTGTGGCACGTAGCGCCGTCTTGCTGAAAATAAACACATTGATATCTTCCAATTCTGGCCATAAAAAA
>JARJDR010009822.1:0-54808 GCA_030264135.1 Myllaena sp. GC000078 | reverse complement strand
GGGGGGGGGGGGGGGGGGGGGGGGAGGAGGCGGCGGGTGGGATCGTTCACGTGGTGATGGTGTCGCGTTGAACGCAATCGCTGCTATGCCGTCACACTTGGACGTTGGTATTTGTTGTTGTTGTTTCCGCTTGTCTTGCGGCTGCTGCTGATGCTGCTGACGACGACGACGACGTGGCAGTCAGGCAGGTGACATCGGACGACGGTCGCGGCGGCGCTATGCTCCGGCTCGATGGCGACGACGTCGAAGTCGACGACGCCACGTCCGGTATTCGCTCGTTCACCGTGCCGACGACGGTCATTATCGGCTGGAAGCCTGCAAACACGCAACAAACACACACTAATTACGTATTGATCACCGGCAATGACATCGCGTACACTGGCTTTCCGTTAGAAACTGCATTTTGTTCTTGTTCTTTCTTTGCCCGTCAATTTCATACACATTCTCATGCAAGAGGATGTTTATCAGGTCGCGTCGCGTGAACGCACGCACCCGCCTAAGTAGTGAGGTCTTTGTTCGCGGCTCTAAATTTAGAATTCGATCAAAAGTCGACCGGTTATAGCCTTGCTTACTATCCAGGGGGTTCGTGTGTACGTGGAGCACGCGTTAGTAGTATTGTCACGCACGATAGCGTGTGTCACTCTTTTACCACGCGACACCATTAATAAAAGGTATATATTTACCCGAATATCCGGTGAAGTCCTCGACTAGCTTATGGCGGCGCACACTGGACGCACCGACGAGCATGTTGTCCATCATCCCATGACCAGCGCGATGCCGACAGCGCCAGAAGAGCACCGCGAGCAGCACGGAGAAGAGCAGGATGGCGGTGCACGTACCGAGCACGATCTCAGCATTATGCCACTTGTGCGCAGCGTTCTCGCCCTTCACAGCACTAACCAGCACCGAAAGCAATGGCGAGTTGAAGTCGACATCTTCGCGATTCTCGCCGGGAATGATGTTCAAATCCTCCTGACTCTCGGTAGACACCTTTTGCGCGCGGCCCGTGTCCAGGTCCATCATCTCCGATTTGAGGTTCTCCGCGCCCGGCATATGCGAGACGAGCTCCACCTGGATGTGGTAGATGGTGTCCGGCCACAGGGACAGCGTGACACAGGTGGAGTCGGTGAAGAGATTGCCTTTGAGACCGCCGCCATCCACTTCCCAAGTCACTAAATACACTCCACGCGTGGTCTTTGGCTCCCAGGCAATCTCCCCAATCACCAAGACCTTCTGGTGGATGAGAGAAATCTCACGCAGCACCCATGGAGCGTCCGCATCATTGCTGGTGATACTCTTCGAGGTGGTCGCCTTGATCTCGGTGTTGATCGTCTTCTTGCGTTTTTTGTTCTCACGCATTGAAGCCTCATCGGGGCTGTAGATGGTTACAAGACCCTGTGGGTCTACGACGAGAACGCGCAGCATCGCACCCTCGGAGTTGATCGGGACGCGGGTGGTCAGATCGAGGGTTTGGATGATTTGTCGCCATGGTCCGGCGGCGCTCTTGCGCATCACCACGTAGACGAGTGGTGTGGTCAGGCTGACTGAGTTGGGACGCGGCCATTTCGCTAGTGCGCCGTTCACGCGGATGACACCCTCGCCCTTGGTGTGGATCACCGGCTGTGTTTGTTGGGCGCGTGTCGATGCTTCCGCGTGGAAGCGACATGCTTCTTGACAACCCGGAAACTGCAAGCATACAGAAACGCTTAAAATTTGCCCGTCTAAATGAGCTAATCGCGTTAAGAAACGAACAAAAACTACATAGTCTAGTCTAGTCTGAATTGATGGCTGGGCTCTTAATTTCGTTTGAGCCATTCAAATGCGATGCGCGGAAGAGATTCCCCGCCGCTGGCTGATTGTTAATCGGCCTATTTTCAACTTTTATTATCTTGGCAGCGCAGCATTTGAATGCTTGGAGTTAATAAACACGGAGCCGGAGCGCGGAGTGGAGCGTCTCGACTCTGTTGTACACTATCGTTTCGAGAGACACATTCTATTAAGTCTACTAGCGGCCGGGATTTCCAACTATGCGTAATGGAGAGCAGTATTATCGGCGGGGGTTGGAAGGAAGGGTGGTTGGTGGAAGTGCCGCGAGACGATATTAAATTAAAGCCATTAATCTCGCGCGCCGGCAGCCAGTCTTCCTTAGAAATTATGCAAACTCGCGCGCGCGCGCCGTTACGACCTTTGTGAGTGTGAGATACTTACACATATTTCTTTCTCCTCGCACATGGCACCCCAGACCTGGAAGTTGGACTGGAGCAGTTCGCAGTTCTCCCAGCACTGTAACGAAACGAAAATTGGAAGCATTTAATAAACGTGCGCACCGCCGCCGCCGTCTTGCGATTATATAAATAAATTGCGGTTCATTAAGGCTACAGAACTGAGTCAGTGTGGAGACGGGTAACAATGTACGCGAGAAAGTCGATCGCGTCGTCGCCCGCGGCCTACCAAACACTCCTTCACTCCTCCTCTTCGAGCGCGCGAGCGCGAGCGCTCAACCTTAGCCTTAGACATTTGATATCGCATCGCGTGCGTTCCGCAAAGCAACAGTAACATGTCGGATCTTATTTATTATGGGCATCGACCTAGTCTCGAGCAAAAGAAAAACGACGTAACCAATTTTGAAGTTGAAGTTGGAAGTTTTTCTTTTTCTGTTGTGGAACGTGATTTACGAACGCATGGAGCATCATTAAACGACGTGGGTCCGAATTTTTGCATCCCGCGCGCGAGTAATTTCGCTCTCGTGCGCTGCACACATATGGCCGATGGGTCTCGCCGAGCATTATCCTAACCATTATAACCCGTTCCGCATACACAGTGCGCATGCAGCGCAACCTCTATCATTATTGCGGTTATAAAATAACTAAACACTACCTGCCTGGGTGAGGGCCGAGTATCTACCAAGCGCATACGTTATAATTTCACTTTTATTTAATTTATCTCCGCAAACTCCCCCGTTGCCCCGTTCGCATTCGATTGAACGCGCCCCAGCCATTGTTGAAGTCGAAATGAAAGACGTATGCACGCACGCACGTGTCGAGGAGGATTACACGAACCCACATGCCGCGGGATGGGTCCAGTTCCAGTCCAGTGCCGCGGCCGATTCAATTAAACCGAAAAAATAATATGCTAATCAGCGTAATCCTTTCGGGGCGGGGGTGCATGGGGCGGGCGACAAGCAATTTCAATTAAGCAATCCGCTTACACTTACAGTGTTAGTTAGAAGTTGCCTCGTCAATCGTAATGTATGTTTCCTTCCCATACTGAAAGGAATTGCGAATGCGGCACATAATGGATGCACCGTTATCTGCCCAGTGCGATAGTCGCATCGCGTCTCGCGGCAGTAAGTAGGCAATGACCGGACTAAACGAACTAATCGAGGCGCGACTCGCGCGTAGGAAGCAAGGAACGTGCCGTTCGCGGCGGCGGCGGCGTGGCGTAAATCACAACCACATGAGTAGCAGCCGTTTCTTAATAAAGCCTTTTGCCGCATATCGCGCCTCGTTGGCTCTAATTTAATTTCGTCTTGTAATAATACCCACATTGTCGTTCATTCGTTGCCAACTCGTTCTGTATAGTTATAGTGTGTCGCGTGGACGGATGCGCAATCAGCGCCGTTGTGCTTGGTCATCTTGCTGGTCGCCCACATTCGTTGTGTGTGTCGTGTGCCCGATTGTGATTGTGATTGCATGAGCAATGATGATGGATTTGCCCCTGTCATATATACCAGCACAAAACTTTTGTTTCGAATGTAGTATACAATTCGATGATGACTAAACCGAAGTGGACTGGAGTGGACTTGGGTGTGGGTAATTTCGAGGGCCCCAGATTTGCTTTCGGTGTCTTAACCGCTGTGCTTTCACTAGTAGATGTCCGCCTTTCTTCCCCTTCGTAAACCACTTGAATGCCTAAAGCTGGAATCGAGTCCAACTGTGCGTGTGCCGTGCGGGGTTGTGGATTACCCCGCCGCGAGCGATCTGATTGCGTGCCGCGCGCGTCGAACGTACGAACGAACAGTTGTGATGAAGCAATTTTACACGCGAACGCATTTTAATTTTAAGACGTTTACATCGAGCCGGAGAGCGCCCGGGGAGGCGTTGGGACCGCAGCCAGGTGGTGTGATAGCCGAAATTGGGGGTATTATCTGCTTTTCACACCTTTGCCGAATGGGTGGATGAAGCACGCTCGAGTTAACGACAATGCCCTCGGATCGACCATCCATCCATCCAGTTGGACCAGCTTTTTATCCCTCTCTCTCTCTCTTCCCCTCCGGCACCTCGGAGTTGCGAAACTCAAACTTGAATAAACAAATACATAAATTCGGTTTCGCAATTTCGGAATGCAACTTCTCGCTGGTAGCAGTAGCAGCTAGTTTTGTATATGCCCCGCGGCGGCCGCGGCGCGCGAAACTTTCTCGGCATCTCTCGTCGCGCATTCTACATTCTGCGTGTGGAGGACCAACGGGGTTGTACTACAATGTACATGTATGTAATCAAAAGGGCATTAGATCGCGCACACTCCCTCGCCCTCGCCTGCCTGGGCTCGAGGGGTACTTTTTGCGCCGGCAATGCGGGGTTACGCTTTTACACGCCAACCACCCACACACCCGACGACGACGACGACGCCACCGCCACGACGCTGAGTGTAATAACGGCCGACAGTTTACCAATGAATAAATTGTCTCCCTCACTCGGCTGTGCTGTGTTTTACCCCCGCAACGCAAGCGTCGCCATTTTGGTGGTGCGCATTGTGTGTTGTGTTGCGAACGAACGGTTTTTGCTTTTTGCGAACAGCGCCCCGTGTTGAGTATCGTAATGTGCGTGGCGGGGTTTGTTTTTTTTCTCGGTGGCTAGCTAGCCAGAGTGCGTAAACAGTGGAAACATAGCAATCGTACAAACAATGAGTCCCAGCGAGTACAAATGAATGCACTTCATTGAATTACCATAGCACGCGGCCCGGCGCGGCGGTGGCAATAGCGATCCTTCGATAAGGGTCGGAAACTTTTATTATTATACATTTTCATTGCGCTGCAATGCATACCATTGTCCGTCCGGACGGACGAACGAACGTCCCTCGCACGTAAATTATGTCCGCTAAGTTTGATTAATTAGTGCTAGTCGCTTGCGCTCGCCCTCTGCAGATGAGGGTGTGAGTGGGTGGTTGCCTTTGGAATGTGTCGCACACGGAAAACGCATTTCCTTTTTCTTTCCTCCCCCTCTCCCCGAATCGGAGGAACCTTCGTCACGAAACGTGCATGTTTTTGCTGCGAGCATCGAATTTTCCCGATTACTGCACACATATTACGCCCCACGATTGTAGGAGGTGGCCGGGGATGACTGTCCAGCGCTCACATGTTGTTCGACACCATGTAGAAAAAGGGTCTGCGCCATGTAAATGACTACGTTTTTTGTGATTAATTAGGAGCGAAAAACTGTCGCACGGTTGACAAAGTGCATTAATATCATCTGACCAAATCCAGCGCGGCGCCGCTTTTGAAGAGGGTAGCAAAAATGGAGTTTAATTAAAACGGAGTGTATTAGTGACGCCTCCCCTCCTCCCTCCCGTTATCCGTTCGAGTCATCGCCTCGAATAACAATACTCGCAAGGATTGCAGGCGCGCCACTAGCTCTAGAGATGACAAGATGGCGATAGGGACTTTCCTTCTATCCTCCCTCATGCGCGGTCCGGGAGAGTTTGGCTCGTTGTCGTCATGCTATGCGAGATAAGGTTAGACGGTGGATAAATTATCTTCGGGGTCGCTTCGGCGTGTCCGGCGCGCGAAGGGTTTGCTTGGGCTTGCGTCTGGGTTGGTATCGAAAATTCGTTTATTTAATTACACGCCCGGCTGGGCAATGCGCACATGCATCTCTTGGCGGACGTCGCGACCGATTAGTCTCATCCTCTCCGATAATGTGTGTGTGTGTGTGTGTGCGAGTCTGCATTCTCCGCGTATGACGGGTATTTTAATTTAAAACAAAAGGTACAATGCTGCCAAAAACCGAATGCCATTAGCAGGCATGCGCCCAAGATTTATGACTCGAAAATATGCACTTAGGGTTGCAATCATCCCCCCTCGGCACCCCTGTCTATCTTTTTGGGGGACAATAGTTTTCGATTTTAAATAGCGTCGCAATCGAATGAATGCGAAATTGACTTTCGCCGCACCGCATTTCAATAGAAAACGTATACATTTGTATCGGTACGAGGGGGAGAACTGCCGTTTTACTATTAATTTCGTTCTTAAATAGGCCCGGAAAGTGACAGGAACGAACGTTCGGGGGAGGGGGCGTTTCCGTCGTCTTCGGTGGCTAAAGAGCAATTTGTCAAATTGCCTATTCACACAAACCGAGATCTATCTCTAACGCCACAAAATGGAAATCAACTTTACGAGGTGTGCGTGGGCGCGCACGAGCGATTGACTGACGCGACAAGGTTAATTAACACCTATAAAAATTTATTGCATGCCCTTTTCTCTCTGCTTCCTCCTCCTGCGCATAAAGGCAAGAGACGAATGCGCAAACTTCGTATTGGCACTCGTAAATCTTTCGCCAGTGCGCCCGACATGAAATTTTTACTGCCATCGGCATACCGTATACCACATGCAAGTAGTGCTGCTGCTGCTGCTGCTGCTGCTGCTGCACACGGTAACTTTGTATGACAAAAGTTTTTATTGGCAATTGAAGTCGTTGTATAATATTGCCTCATCTCGCGCAAAGTTTTCGCCGTTGGGGGTGGCTGGCTGGGCTGTGCACTCTCTAACTAGAAGGTGAAAGACTAGACGACGACGAACACGATGGTGATATTATGGTAATGCGCGACACAACCAACACACGACGCGAATTGTAAATTGAGCAAGTCCGCGAGCGGGCAAACTGGCTAGTTATCCAAACGTCTTCCAGCCAACCGACCGTAGGCATGCATACATCATCGAAGCCGGAGATCATTAATAGTAGTCACAATAATAAAGTCTGTTGGCAAACGTAGCGCAAGCGATGCCATCGCTAATCAACTCTGGCAGATACAACATTGTTAGCGAGCGCAGCACACGGGGCCGGCCGGCGGGTCGGAATTGACCCAGGTCATTGCATAACGCCCGAGAGACCCCCACTATTTGTATGGATTAGGAGTGGATGGCAGCGCGACTATCTTGAGGGTCCAGGCGTATCGCGTATTATTGCCGCCTACGAAACGCAATAAATCCATATTCCGCCGACGGTCCTTTTGTCGCCCGACCTCGTCGCGGTCGCGCCAGATAAGCCACACAGTCGACGGGGACGGACGGACGCACAATGAAGGGCGTTGTTGTTTGTTACTTTTATGCGGAGGAGGACGAGGATTGAGGTTGCGGCGAGGCCGATAACGACGCGATTGACGCTCGACGGAATTTGCGCGTCACGCAACGCTTTGTTTGTGCGTCTCGCTTGAAGACGCCGTTGCGGATCAATAAGAAAAAAGCCACAGAGGGGAAATTGCATTAAAATAAAATAAACCGGTAGAAAACAGGACTGGACCAGCGCCAGGAACAATCTCCTTTGCCTTTAGTCAGTGGAGGCCGGTACTGCACCACCGCTGCGTGAGCGGCGTCGTCGCCATACGATATATAAAAGTCGTACGTGTTTTTGTTTTATAATATGGTGTCTGTTCGCTCTGCGAGAACTTGACGTTGGGGGGGAAAACACTGGAATTGGCGCTTCTTCCCCCTACACACATACACGAGGTTATAAATTGCACCGGCCACCCCATAATATGCCCCATAAATTACGATTTCGCTAAATTTCATCCGGCGCGGCGTTTCGTTACGTACGCGTCGTTTCCCCCCAAATTTCCCTCGGTTTTTACCATTCCCACACTGTACCAGCAACACCCGAAAACGGGTGGGTGACGAAGGGTGACACTTACCATAAAGCAGTCGGGTCCTTGAAGGCACATCGATTCCCCATTAGGGCCATCATCCGAGAACTGCAACAAATAAAAAAGAAACAGTCAGTTTTGCTGGTCTCTGGGTAGTGTAAGAGTTTATTCAACTCGGAGCAACATCCTGTCACCGGCAGAGATGATGCGCGCATGCAAACTTTTTGTGGCCCGCCCCCGAAACACTGACAATTAAATGATTATCGCGCGCAGCCATGCATGGCGACAAACTCGAACAATTACGCACCAGAAACGTAATACGGGTAATTTCGCATTTTGTCGACCGTCCGACAAAACTAATTTCATGTACAAACGCATTAAACCACAATATTTGATATGTTAAGCAAGAAAATTGCACATATCATCGGTCCGGAGAGGGTCGGCTATAGAAATACATTTAATATAGTGCAACACCCACCCACCCATTGCATTCAGTCCGCAATGCAACGCGACGACGAGTAGGAGGAGGAGAAGGAGGTGGTTATGGTCCACTGGGGAGCTCTCATCGCAAATCGTGAGAGTCGTTAACGGCCGCGCTGGCGCTGCTCTTGATGTTATTATCATCCGGAGTGTTAATACATCGAAGAGGCAGAGGCGCGTATTGTTATTATTGACGGGCCGGCTTCATATACACAATGTGTATATGGACTTATCGACGATTCGCGATACAATTTATTCTTTTTTTTTTAATTTGTTTTCGTCGTGGAGGCGCGCGTGTTAATTACAAATCGTGACCGCGGCGGCGAGCTCGAATTTAGATAAAATAACAATTTCATTTATCGTAATTACAAATCGTAATCCGTAGCGGAAAACAATAAAAACATAGTTTATTCCACCTGATGATCACTCCTGCTTCCCGACTACAAAACGCTGTTTCCCTTTTGCGTTCCGCAACGGCGGTCACAAAGGATAAACGCGCGCGCGCGCGCGCATCTGTCGTTAATAGTATCTGGGGGGTTACTGAATCTTTGCGTTCCAGACTCCAAATCTGTCCCTTTGATGCCGCCCTTCGTCGATACACACACGGATAATATGCGCGATCGTATGCAAACTACTAGTAAACCAGGCGATCCATATACATATCCGCAACGGTAATATGCGCTCCGCCACAATCCGGTGAACAATGAGTTTCGGGGGTGGCAGAGGGCAATTGCTCCCCAGCCATGTTACTACACTGTGCCTACTTGTACCATACAAGCGAGCCATACATGCATGGCGGTGGAGCGGACGCGTTAAACTCGTTAAATTATTTGCTTTGATCTCCACATCGCGTCGTGTCGGCGCGGCGTCGCGTTGCAAACACACCATCGCTGCGGGCCTGTCGTGCGAAATGATCCACGTGTGTCTCTCTCCGCTCTTCCTGTTTTTTTTCGCCTCCGTGTTCTGCACTTGTATTAATTTCGAGGGGATAATGGATTCACTCCCTCCACAGTCCGTGCTTGCTTGCTAGCTAGCATCGAATCCCGATTTGAATTGTTAATGCCTACACGCATCCAAAAAAAGGTCAAACGGGAAAAGCTTTTACTTTGGCGAGTTCCCGAAATTTACGAGCAATGTTCGCCGCAGAGGAAGGGCATGAGAAGAGAAGCGTTGAGATAACGCTGGCGTGTGTCGAATTAACGCCGCGACAATGTCGACGTTGTCGATGTCGACGCAAGTACCAAGAGCATGTCCTCGGTGTTTACGTTAAATTGTGTGACATTCCGTTGTATCATTAACATTTAATGGGAATTATACACAAACGAGGCCGCGCACGGCATGGCGGCAGCACAAAGGGGAGCACAAGCAGGCACACGGCCAACATGTGTTCGGTATGTTTTGTTTCTTTACAATACCTGGCACGCGTTTCAATGGCCATTCTTCTTGCTGCGGCTGCCGTGCAGCACTTTCTCAGCGCTGCAAATTTCAATGTCCCCATGCATCGCCAATATCTCGGACAAGGCGGGGGGAAGCAGATAAAGTGCCAGTTTGCTCCCAGGCTGTCGTCTGTCCACTCTCTACCTCTCGCCTTCCCCCCGGTAGGCCTGGGTGGACATCGCACCCGACGCGTTCGTTTTCATTAGTAAATAAACGGCGTCACTCACGAGAGAACCTCCTGCAGCAGCGGCAGCGTCGGGTTGCTGCTTCCTACCCCCCTCAGGGGAGGGGATTAGCAAATCCAGTTACGCCGTTGCCACGGTGACACACACACACACACACACACACACAGTGTTGTAGCTCTCCACCGGGCGGCTGGTCCCTAAGGATAACCTGCGTTTTCGTCCCTGCGTAAACTTTCCTCCCCAATGCCCAGGATCGCCTCTCCTTTTTTGCCCTCGCCTCCTCCCGCCCCCCGGATGGACAGCTGTGAGCCGTGTGGAACATCTCATAACTATCGACCGTTCGATCGGACGGACACGTTGTAGTACCTTTTCGGCTGAGATTGTTGATACATCGAATTACTGACGTGACGGCGCGCCGCCCCTCTTGCAGCAGCAGCGTCCGTCGACAGGACCATCTATCAACAGCCGTCTTCTCTCCTCCATTCCCGGCTTTATTAAATTGGCAAACTGCCAGCAATCATTGCCCTCGCTACTGCTCAATTTGTATCATATGTGAATGCAATAATAACGCAGTCTGTTTGGGGGACTTTTCCCGCTTGGATAAATAAACGAAACAGGTTCGTTCGTTCCTCGCTTCCCTAGCCCGCGAAAATAAAACGGCTGCAGCTGAAATTGGCTAATGGGCCACGTCGCGGACGGACCTAGTTTTAAACTCGAAATAGTTTCCTTTGAACTGCCCCCCTCCCTCCCCGAAGGACGATTGAATTCTGCGTTTGGGGTGGTTGGGTGGTGTGAGTCACAATCGTGCAGATGTCTAAAGCGCGCGCGTCTCGACCGATCAGAAATTGCATTCTGCACGGTCAGTTACCCCCGCACAGCACAAAGCGAGTGTCCTCTGGGCCACGCAAGCTCAAAGGGCAGGAATTCGAGCAGCGTGGTGATCGGAGAATTTGATTGATGTTCGAAGGGAAGAATTGTCAAACAACGCGACCTTTCATCCAACAAGCTCCAATTTACAACCATAAGAATGTGTCCCATGCGTTATGCTAGCTGGGTTAGCTGACTGGTTGGACGGCGTGCGAGAAACAGGTCGCAAACGAACGACGTAATTACAAGGGTCGCCCGCCCGACGATTAACAGCGATTCCCATTAACATGCTAATGTGGATGTGCGCGCGCGCCCCAATGGCTGGCTGGCTGGCTGGCTTCGGGTGGAATTCATTAGTTCACCGGTCGGAACGAAAAACCAACAACGAATCGCCGGTCGGCGGAGCGCAAGACGAACGAAGACTATTCGTTCGTTCCAGCGCGTCAATTCCCTTCGTCCGGTGGGTTCTCGGGGCCGTCCGTCTCGGCCGCAGACACAATCCAATATGTATTATCTCTTGAAACAGTGTAGAGTTTGATGGGAGGCACGTTTACTGGCAGCAGAGCAAAACCGCAACAACAATTTACGAGAGGCGATCTCTGCGCAATATCGGGACAGGCCGCATGTGCAGCATGGTGCATCCGGGCAGACCGCAACAGCGCGCGCGCGCGTCAATAGAAGAAGCAATATCGAATCGGAATGAAGAAGAACGAACCGGCGGGTAATACATAAAGTGCGCCAGCCAGTACATATATAAATCAAGGTCTGGTCGCTGGTCTTGTGCGTTCTTTTGCGCATCGATTTGGAATGTTATGCAACCGAAAAGGAATCGAGACGAGATAAAATCTAGCCCGAAAAACCCATCCACTTACTACTTACGCATATACATGCAATGGTTGCTTTGGGTTTCGGGCCGTCCACGATCATTTCGCGTATAAATGTAAATCGTAATCGCGAGCGCGCGCACACACTCGATAAACGGGCGGCACATAAAAATCCCGCCGGCCATAAAAAAGCGCGCCGGCTGAAAAAGCGCAAAAAACGAGTACTTGAAGCAAACCGTAGCAGAAGACGAAGAAGAAGAAGACTGGGATGAGAGCCGAACCAGTTGGATTCGGGTGCGTTGCGCAGCAGATTAGCACACGCGGCGCAATTCCCGCGCTATTGTTTGTAGTCGGAGAGCAAAACCCCGAAAGACAATAATACTCGTACTCCTCCGGTCGGTCGGCGGAGGCGATGTATCCGAATGTTGGCGCAGCTATTCCCATATTCATGAGGCGCAAGCCAAGGCAAGGCATGTAAACCCCCCCAACTGCGATGAAGAAGAAGAAGAAGAAGAAGAGATCCAATAATAAACGTTATTTATCATCGGATATAGGCCATAAGCCATAGAACACCACCACCGCGCCGCGCCGGTGCGTCGCAGACGAGATGAATTTTATTTTTTCCTCTCCGCATTTGTTTTGTGGAAATAAGCACAATGTCGCATTCAATGTAAATTTTTCTTTGAAGGAAGAGCCCTTATATTACGCGCAGCCTTACGTTCATTATTGTGGATGAGGGTTTGATTCAAGTTTGAAATTTGAATACGTGCCGACGCCTCGCCTCCTCCGCGAAGCTTATTACTTGCTTAATTATTTTCGTGTTGATACCCGTTCACATGTGCGTGCCACATGTGTGCAGTCGCAGTGCACATATGCATTCATAATGATATATATTAAAATATTAGATAATGGCGTTTCAGCACGCTTGTTGCGCGCATCTCTCGCGCGCCAGAAGGGCAGGAGGAGAAGAAGACAATCGTGTGCATTGTGCTGAGCACCTTGGCATTGTGTACGCGCACACGCACGCATTCAAACGTTGGATGATGCATTTATACATAATATTATTTTAAAATGTGCATAAACATACGCGTAATCATCGTGCGTCGCGCGAGCCGCCATATGCGCACCATGCACCACACAAAGCGCAATCAACATAGCATATAATAGCGCAAAGGGAGAGGATGATGCGTTTGCATACAAACACCGAAACAAACACTCGTTCGTTCGTTCGTTCATTCGCGCGGCGCATATGTGGGTATTATTATTATTCGTATGCATAATGCGCGGCTTAATTGATGATAGAAGCAACTTGCAACTTCCAATTTGATGGTTACAAAAGGGTTCAAGTTCAGATATTTTCACGTATTTATCTGACTGACAGGTTAATTTTGTTAATTAGATTTATGATGCGTCCAAGATATGTTAGTTTAAATCATTTCTTCCATTTGTGAGAGAAAGGATCGTCAGTCATCTCCCATCTCCATTTCATCCCGTTCTTTGTGTGGTGGTAAAAATACACACTCGGACCATTTGTCATCATTCAGTTACTACCAACCAGCTGTTCCCCAAGAAGTTTTCAACTATGCAAATCATTTCAAACGCACCCGCGGAATCATGAAGCTAAATTATCGACGTGTTTACACATGGGATAGTTTATTTGTTTGTTTACACCCACCCTCGATCATTTCGTGTGCACTGGGAAGCGGGAGGGAAGAGAACATTAATGGCATTGTACTTCTATTATATATTATTATTGGCCAAGAGTCAGAAGAACTGGCGATGCGGGCGGCGAGTGAACACATACACAGATGGGCAGTAATGGGCCATACTAAGCGCACTCTGGCTGCGATGCGACCCTTCCAGCATCCGCGCAAACCATCTATCCTGTCTGTATTGCATGTGTATACACATTGGTGTTGTTACCGGTACGGTACCATACATACAAACACGCACAGGGCGGCCATTTCCAGCCGCGGCACTCGCTGCGCATTAATCATAAAAATAGACATAAATTAGCGCATAAATTCGTGTATGTGTGCCTCGCGCGAGCGCGCGCGCCAGGAAACAAATGCCCCATGGCTTATATTTTTAAATGAAACACAGCGTGAAGCACTGCACCACAACTCTGGTATTGCTTTGCCTTTGCCAGTGAAGAGAAATTGAATATTTTCAGACCAGCAGGATAGACAACAAAGGGTACTGTTTTAAAGGTTTCTATTTTAATGGGCCCGGTAATATATCGGGTATCAAGCCGTCGCGTCGTAAAACTCCCCGCAAAGAATGCCTGAAATGTCACCCGGGCGCGAAAAACGGGTCAGTGAAACGGTCATTTTTTACCTCCTTCGCCAACCTGCCAGCGAGCGCACTCAATCGTTTGTTATCGCGATGCCTAAGTTGATCTGTTTATCTGCAAAATGTGTTTCCCCCGAAGAAAAAAACTAACTCTTGTGACAGCGGAGAGAGAGAGAGGAATTGGGAAGCAGTTTGGGACGAAAAGATAAACGAGCGTTCCGTACGCATCATTTGCAATCAGCGCGCATTCGTCTTACTTACCGCCCGAGACACCGGGTGGTGTTGAACCGTTTAAACTTAGTCTTCTTTACTCGAGTATTTTCTGGCAACTGCGCCATATTGCCAAAGAGATTGCTGGCGTTGATCAGGTCGCGGGGCTCTTCACCTGTTTCGCGTATCACGTATAAGGTAATTTACGAGCGTGCCGGTCTGTCATTACTGTCGATGGTGGTTGTCGCTTTGGACGGCAGGCAGGCGCAATCGCGCCGACGCGATCTGCACCAGTTCCTCTTCTCCGACCATTCAGTTGTCCTCTGCGTCCCTATTGTCATTGTCGGTGCGCTGCAGCCGCCGATAAATTGACGTTTTGATTGCGGCGAACTTTGCAATTAAAATAAACAAACCCGTTGTTCGTTCATTTTACGCGCTGTGCGCTGTGTGACATTCAACTGAACGAATGTACTCGCGCTGGTATTATATATCATCCGATCGGTGGTTTGTTCGTTGAATTATGCATCCGGCATTCGCTCAGCGACGGGACGAGCTCCTAATAATAAATCAAATCGCGGCTGTGGACCTACATCTCAATTAGTCGACAATAGATGTGTTGTGCTACGTATTTATTGCTTTGAAGCCGTGGTTGATGAGATTTTGACAAATTTTCCGCCAACCTACATCGTTACTTATTACTTATACATATTCTATGCTGTTGCAGACTGCAGAGATTTGCTCGGAGGTGTGAATGCACGCCACATGCAGCGCGTGATGTAATGATAGAGTATGCATGTATCCAGCGCCACAGCCGATGCGTATCGTGGATGCGCTCCCGGTGAGTAAATTTGCATTTCTTATTACCGGCGCAGAATTTGCAGGCCTATAGCGTCAACGGCCTTACTCGCTCTCATGTCAGAGTGCCTCTTAAAGTGTCTCTAGTCTAACCGGTCATTTTCCCCCTGCTCGCCCGACGTAATTACGTGCCGATCAAAATATACTTTAATTAACACACACATACGCAACGCTCCTCACGACAACGGCGGCGGCTACCTTCTTCTTCCCTTTTTACTTTTTACTTATTTTGAGTCCCGTCTGCTGTTGTTGCGCTGCTCGCGTCGGCATCTCGGCCATCGGCATGTCAAGCGCGCTTCGCCGCGGCCGTCATCTTAATCTGCTCTCCTCTCCTATGCTCAAGCGTCATCATCACGGAGGGTAGAGGAGCGTTTTACTAATGGGCTTCGGCGATAAGCCAAAAATACCAAGCACCCGAAAACCCAAAACCGGCCCCCGGAAAAAGCGAATAATAAAATGACATTTTTCGAATTTTAATCGGCTCAAGAGCCCAAAGCAGCCGACCACCCCGTCTGTCTCTCGCTCGCATTCCACGAAAACAAAACCGCTTCTTTGCTTCCTCATCGTCGTCATCGCCGTTGGCACGCTACTTAAGGTGCGCGCGCGCACGCAGCAAAGCGCTAATTAAGCATAAAGTGGCTCGACGGACACTTTATTAATTATAATAATCGTGCGCAGAATGTGTGTGCGCGCCGCGGCCGGTATGTGAAGATCGCGCGGGGTTCTTGGCATGCTTGCAAGATGTCTTCTTCTCTCGTTGGTTGTGGCAATTTGCGGCTGCCGTCGTAAATTCGCCTCGGCCGCGCGCGCGCTACCGGTGACAATTACTACTCTAGACAAGCCAAAGCGGGACACACTTGAAAAGATCGCCTAATGATAGTCGTTTTCTAGGAAATTTCGGATCACGAAATTTTTCGTCTAGGCCCATAATTATATCTGGAACTGTCGTTGTTGCTGTTTGTTGGCTGTGTGACACACAACGGAATCTTGGGAACAATGCCCAGCTATGGAGACGGAAAGAGATAATGAACGCTTTATAATTGCCTTCGCTCGCACGGTTGACGACGACGACGACGACGACAGTGTCGTCTCCGCTCTTTTTTTTCAAGCTTTCCAATGCGCGGTCACGTCATTAGTCATTAATATCCGTGCGGGCGCGCTCAGATGTCGTCTCAGCGTAGATAATGCGCGGATACAATGGGACCTAGGCGAAATGATGGCCTTCGTGATCGGCGATTGCATCTTTTACGTGAAATGCGCCCTGATAAAATGTTTCAATCCCGATCGCGATGGAGGGGTTTTTTCGGGACCGTATTTCAATCGATGCGACAAGCATCGGGACGCTGATAGGCATCTGGGAGCACTATGCGACACGAGATGAAAAGCCAGCCATCGCACATGACGCTGCTGCTGTTGCTGTTGCTGCTGCACCAGATGAAGATAATGGGCCGAGGAGAAGAAGAAGAAGAGTGTCTCGTATCGTGTTTGTTTGTCCGCGGGAGCACACACACACATGCATAGTGACTAGTCCTTTGCCTCTCCTCCTCCGCAGATGATGGTCTCTCGCGTCGTAATCTACGAGTGACCCCCGGGCGGTAACACAACGACGCGAGTATAACAACCGCTACGCGCCTGCATCTCTCAACCGTTTGCTGCGCGCTAGCTAGAGGCTTGCATCTTTTACAAAACTTCATGCTTTTTAACGGTCCACCATATCTCTACCTGCTTCTGCTCTTTTTTACTCTGCTGGCCGAGGAGGACTACTACTAAACTAGTGATACCACACCGGACTACTCTACTCTTTAGTGCTGGACTGCGTTAGGTACTCGTACAGGTAGAGGTGCCTTGATTGCATTATAAGTAACAAGTGCGCTACAGAACCGGAGCAGACGCGCGCCCCTCTCTCCGCACACGCGGTTTATTATAGCTCGAGATAAATTCCGAATTATATCGTACGATTATCGTGATTATAGAGGGAAGACGCGTTCGGCGCACACCATTACCAGGAATTAAATTCGGCCGCGCCGCTGCTGCGCACGGCAGCTAGCCAGAGCCAGTGCGCACGCAAGATGGTATAATATTTCGTGCACGTTGGAAGCAAGTATAAAAAACACACCGGCAAGGTCGATAACTGCGCCCGCGTGTCGCGCGGGCCCCGGTAATGATCGGGGCGGCGTCGAATGACTGAATTAGCCGCCGACCTCCGGCTCCTCCACCGCCTAATCGAATTACAAAACCGGCGGAGAGACAAAATGACAATGTTCTTTTATTACATTCGTAATAGGTAATGGGTAAAACGTCATCTGTGACACTCTCGCGATATCTGATAACTGACGAGAATGCGTGCGCATGGTCTTGATTGATCTACGTATTACGTGCGTGCGTGCTGCGCTGCGCTGCAGCCCTTCAGCGTGCATATCTTAAGAGGACGCACCCTGGACACGCCTTGTCGATTGCAACCGGGGTCCCACTGTGCTCCACTTCCGCAATAATGGTAGTGGTAGGGTTGGCTGGAAGAGTGGGACATATAAATTCATACTACGCCATGCTTCTTGCTTCTTGCTGTGCGTGGTGCGTTGCAACTCCCCCTTTTTCTTCGGGATAACATGCCTGCCGCTTCTCTCTTCTCTCACCCTAACAACAGCAGCTCGAATTTAAATGCCCCGTATTCGCATTTGAATATATATTGGCGATGATGACGCGGCTGGATTTTCAACGCACAATAATTGTTTTTGTCGTCTTCGCGCCGTGCCGGCACTCTACTTCGATTGGACCTGCTGCTCTGCTCTTATTGCTTTTTGTCTAAGAACGGCCTTTGGGACAAGACGTTGGATGTTGGATGTTGATGATGATGACTCGTCTCTCTCTCCTGAAGACCCATTAGACATCACATTCGCCACTAATCGTGATGCACGCGTGCGATGCGTGCGTGCGTGTGGTATACAGGCAATGACTGCGCTTAATTACGAAATCAATAGGGTTTTTGTCAGGCGGTCGGCCGCTCCGCTCCGCATAAACAATGCAAATTCATTACAAAATGCAACGCAGGCGACATGGCTGCGCTCCCCCCGTCGTGCGCGCCCATTATGGGCACGTTTTAATGTCGCGCGCATGGCGGCGCCAATTAATTATTCCAAGGTTGCCCGCGGGCATAATGTCGCCAACACTACCAGCTACCTCCCTGGGAGTTGCTCGGTAGCGTATGGTGTGGATGACTCGTCGAAAAATGACTCCAACAGGTATACGAATACCCGAAAAGATATTTCCTTGGCCGGAGCCCTTCCAAATTAATCAAAACGTAATTCCGGACGTGCCAGCCGCTGGCCGACACGACACCATACCACCGCCTTTTAGTGTCTTGTGTGACAAATAGTAATTTTATTCTTTTTTCGCCTGTCGAAAGGAGGAAATTCCTCAATAAGTCTTTCGGTCACACTTCGACGAACCCCCAGTCAGAGCCCAGAGTCACTTATTGTATTCTTGGAATTGTTTTCGAATTTTGTTATGTTGAAATTAGACACTACCTGACACAGTCAGTGGTGAAGTGAGTAGACTTAAGAAGCAGAAACTTGGTTGAAATATTGCTTGTTCGCTTAGACTTAGATTATTTAAACGGAACGATGCTGGGAAGAGTAAAGAAATTTCCACGTTGCAAATAAGCTCTTCTGGAGATTAACCATCGGTGGTGGTCGATGGACACGGTGTTTTTCATGTTTTGCGCGGCCGCATAGATCTTCGGGAAAACTTTTACGGAAAGCTCGATTTTTTTGCGGTGCGCACCGAAAAAGGAAAAGAACGCTTGCCGCGCGCTGTTCACTCGACTTATTCTCGGTCCTTCTAAGACGTTTGGAAAAACAAACCGCGCGAGCGGCCGTCACGTCCGAGAAGTCTTGCGCAAATATTGGCAGTCAATACACTCGACGTACACTCGTACGTGCGTGTGTTTCTCGAAATCATTTGGTGTCGCCTCAAGTACGGATACTAAATATGTACAAATGTCGCGCCGGCGACGATGTAAGTGTCCAGGCTAAGTCTCGGGACTTAGATGGACTTGTCTCCTCTAATAAGACGCGCGCGCAAGCCACATGTGTGCGACGAAATTGTCTCTCTGGCTGAATGTTTACACGCCGACCAACGCCAACCATCATCATCGATTTTTATTCATTCCGCGATCCGTAATTTACGCGCGCGATGAAAACTTGGTAAACATGGCTGGATATAAACGGGATAAACAAACACTAAAGCGCGCTCGATTGTAAATAAACGGCTTGTGCAATTGCTTACCCGTTCGAGACATGTCGCACGACATTGTGCAACCCTCAGCGGGCTGCCCACATCCTGTTCGTGGCCCAAAAAGATGGCGGTTGTTGCGGTCGGCAGGAGCAGGAGTATCGTCCAACCGAGCAGTGCGACTAAGTTCCGGCACGTATTCGGCGCCATTGCGGGGCGATGCAGGAAGGCAACTTAAAACTGAACTGAACTAGTTTAAAATCTGTTGTTGATTGATGAAATGGATGGGCGCACTATTCGCAGCACATTTTTTTCTTTCGGGCGTAAAACGAAAACCACAAAAACAGCACAAAATAATTATAAACGCAAAACGAACAAAGTCGTAGATGTAATCCTAGGATAACGACGCACGCCAAAAGTACTCGTATCTTCTGTCTGTTGGTCAAAGACGATTGAAGAAGACAACGACGGTTGAGCGTGTTTCGAGCGGGAAGCGAACGCACGAGTGACGCTGCCAACGCTCGACGACGGACTGCCGAATGCGCGCTCAGCGAGTGGCGGCCGGAGGACGACTCCTGGCCGACACGCACGCAGCCGTTGGTAGACTGGCGGGGTTTCCCCCGGCTGTGCATAGCAAGCTCGAAAAGCTCTCGCGCTGCAGTCCTGTGACTGCCATCTATGCGCAGTATGGTGAAGCCAGGCCAAGCAAGGATTTCAAAGGACCTTAAACTTAAATTCTTTCTATATATATTGTTGCTACTGCAGCAAGGTGTCAACGAATAAACTTTCATCGCCCAATATCTGGCGCGGCACTTAAGGCGCGCGTGCGATTTATGCGCGGCGCTGAAATATCTTATCGCTTGGCAATGTATTCAGTCGGCTACCGCGCGCGCTACCAGCACCAGCTCGAAATTCATAAAGTACCCACACAATGCTGCCAAGGATTCCGCTGGTCATTTTTATGCGTCTCAACGCCTTGAAGGGAAAAAATCGGGTATTTTGTTGAAATGTCATTCCTTTTGATTTCGATTGTAATGATAATGGCCGGTGTTAAAAGACGTGGGAATGATGATAATAGTGATGATGACTTAAGTATCTTGTACAACCATTATCTTTCGGTGCAGATTTTTAATTAAGACAATTTTGCGCCTATCATCAAGATCTTGAAGTGGTTAAAGTGATACTTTTCATTTTTGCGTATCCAGTGCGAAATTAGCATAATCACATCTCAATTGCGAAACGCTAAACACAAAGTAATGTTAAATGTCGCGTACATACCGACAATGCAAATGCGGTATGTTAATCTTCGTGTCGGTCGGACTCGGCGTATTGCGAAATTCAGCAAGACGGCAAGAAAAATGCATCAGAAACATGTATTAAGTACTCGTATACGTAATAGCAACAATAATAATGCCAGGTGGAGAAGTCTTGTCGGATGGCAGAAATGACTTAAGACAATAACGATTAGCGATTGTTTCGTATGCAGTCATTGTGTTTATACACCCAGGCGAATACCAGGTTTGCGCGGCCGTTTAACATCTCAATGATAGAAATTTAAGTAGCGTTAGGAAATAATAAGTATGTGCAAATGAATAATTATGCCTAAACAATGGTCCATGCACAATTTTGTTGCGATTTTATCATTCAATACTCAGAAACTAGGATTCGCTTCGCTTGCAACTAGAATTTCTAATTTCACTGACAATATTTGCAATGATAAAAAATGTAAAATATTTAACTTATGATTACCTATCTTATTTGGGTAGATATAGTAACTTTTAGGTGACAAATTATAGAAATCTTATCTCATGGCACTTCACATGGCATCGATTCGGCGATTAAACTCATTAAACCTTATCTCAATGCCGAAATCGCAGAGCCGTTCATATAATTACGCATTTAATTTGCATATCGCTGCGATTGCCGTCGCGGATGATGATGGTATTCAACTCTTTGGGTGTTCGTCGCGCAAATCATTAATTTATCGTGCCGTAAACAAAAATATGCGTATTGATGGCTTTGCCAAAACAATGCATTGCACAGTGTTGATGCGGGGAGTATAATCAAATTATGATTTAATTTCTTCATTCATAAGAGGGAGAGAGGAAAAAACGCCCAGTTTTTTTGATGAAAGCCCACAATCACTCGTGAGGTTATTTACATTTTGCATACGCCAATAAATCCGTGCGCGCGCTGTACAGTTATTTCATTCGCGCGAGCAGCATCATCGTCATCATCTGCATACTGCATTGTGTGGTTGTGCGACGCACAATTTTGGGCGTCATTTTTCGTACGCTTAATTACACCTGATACCGATAACGTGTAATTATTGTTTTAAACTCATCCATGCCGCCGAGATTTACACGCGCTTGTCTGTAGTTTCTGCATAAAGTTCATCCAGAGATTGATGGCACACCAAGTGATATGAAGAAGGAAGTGTTGCGATTTATCCTTTAGTTTATGAGCGGCTATTGTGCGCTAAGTCGCTTTATTATAAATGCACATATTACATGCGAATTGCGAATATCTTTACGCGATCCACTTTATAGGCGCATATGTAATAGGTGTATGGGATGACCACCAGTCTGCGAAACTGCGAATGCATGGATGGCAATGTTCGTGGCGGCGGCGGCGCGCGTGTGACGTGCGTTCATTATTCGCTCGCATCATTTGCATACGCGTCGAATTTTGCATAATAAATACACGCACGCACGACCCGGCCGGCGTGGTGCGGCGCACGCACAACGCAACGCATCGAATAATAATTGTGCGGTGCATACATATCGCCGACATACGGCAGCGGAAAAAATGACGTTTCGAATGCCGACGGACAGGACGGGACAGGACAGGATGGATGGATGGATGGATGGATGGATGGTTGGTTGGACGGCTGGGATGGACGGGTGAACTCTGCACTAAATGCATGCGACCTATAGTTAATAAACCCCGTAGTACTTGAAAAACAACGACCGGAGGTGTAATTAAAATTTTTGCGTTTCCGATTCGCTTTTTTGCGCCTTCTATCTGTATGCGATCTTTGTTATTGCGAAAGAAAACGGGGAATAAAAACCAAGAGCCGAAGCGATGAGGAATCTAATCTTGGTAATCTCATTTAATAACGTTTACATATCGTGACGTCGTGATCACAATTTCAATATCCAATCTTCGGCACGCTCTCGTCTTCCTTCGATGCTTCGGCGCTTCGGCGGCGGACGTTAATGCGAATCGCGAGCCATTACGTAACCATCGCATTAGCGATATCGCAGTGGTAGTTATAGGGTTACCATAATCATCAGCATCCATTACTGATCCCAAACCCACACTAATAATTGCTTAACTACCTGTAAATTGGTAGCAAACTCAATTTAGAGTTTATTTAAAATTTGCTTTAATTTTTTGAGTATTTTCTATTTATTTGGTTATTAGTCGTGAGCGTTTGTGTAAATATGTTCACCCTAGAGTGCTGACCAATCTTCAGCAAACATTAGCATTGTGTGGGTGAAATTATCCTTGGATGGATTGCCGACGCCGGCCGGCACGCGAGCGAGAGTGTATGTTTGTGGGGGGTGGGCGACGTTGCGCCCGATGCTTATGCGTCGTTTACTGGCCGCCCCAATATTAGAGAAGTGCATTATGATTAAATTTCATCTGAACACAACGTGCGTTCGCGTCCAGCGATCAGTAATCGCTTAAATCTCTTAAAGAATTTCATAATAAATCCCTGCCATCGCTTCCTCCCGCCGAAACTGTAAGCATGCGTCCGTCGCTCAAGATTGACCATTTGGCCATTAATATCGGGTAAATCCTGCCCCTTTTGCTATACTTCTACTTGCTGTTGGTAATTTGTGTGTGCATCATCGTCTTCGGTAATTTTACGATCGCAATGTTTGTTTTATAAATTATTATTACAGTCCATAACGTCCCATAACTGGGCGGGATGGATGTGGACGTCGTTAAAACATTCTACATCGATTGATTCCGGATTAATATTGATTTGAGAGATATCGCGGGACCATTAAGGCTGTGAGTGACAAGTTTTCTGTGACGATTCGAGCGTGGCAATTAGAGGACCGCGGTTGGGGAGATTAGGCGCTTTCTTTGTCGGGCGAGTTAAGTAGCAGCAACTATAATCTCATCACACATACCATCTTATGCGTCGATAGATAAGAATGTTTCCAAAGTTGACTTGGGCTAAATTATAATACTTACCGACTGATGGTTTTTAGCGCTGATGAGAATAGTGAGACATTAAATGCTAAATCTTAATGGCGCTCGCTCGTAAAACCAGCGAGTAATTAGGTCAAATAAAATATTCATTGCAGAGCGACACCGACATGCGAAGAGGAACGCTCATCAAACGGCGACGGTGCGCCAAATGAAAACGATTAAACGGGGAAACAATCATAAAAACCTCAATAAAGCGCATCGCGCGAAATGTGTGCGTGTGGGTGCGTTATATTGTGTCAAATCAAATCTGTAATTCCATAATTTGTCGCGCCGCGTATCTGTAATTGCGCTACGTGCGTGCACAATCATAAAATTGTCAATCAAATAGATTTTTATTGCGCATTGGAAACGTGCTTTTTCTCACATGAGCAGTTTTTTGCACGGCGATGACAGTTTATTTAAACCAACAAACTCTTGAAAACTACCTCCCAATAAGTGGGCAAGCACCACTTGCTTTTTAGCGAGTATGTAACCCCTTCATCAGCAAAACATTCCTTGGTACTATATCTGACCCCAGGTCGCGCTGCCGCAATTGCAGCAGTTACCCTTCCGCCGAAGGAGGGATTGCGACGACCATTGCGGTTGGCGCAGGGGCGCACTTAACTTTCGCCCGAGTACTCACCACTGCTGTCGTGGCACGTCGTCAAGTAGCCGGTCGCTCTTTCAACCCCTGCTTGCTCGCTGTTGTTGTCTGCTGCCATTGAGGCGTACGCGATGCGGTGCAGCACACCTGATAGCTTTTGACTGCTTAATATGCACAACGGGTTGTGCGTAGGGTGGTTTTCTGCATGGGCTGAATGGCAAAACGGGGAACCGGGGAACAAGAGGGGAAGCATAAACGGAAGTCGACATTGTTCCGGGGGTTGGGATGGGAGGGGGAGGGGGGCGCTGCCGTGTATTTGCGCGTGGTAATGCTGGTAATTACCGCGCTTACCGATATGCCGCCGTCCATCCGACACCGCAATGCATTCCAACGCAGAAATGCAGCGCAACAACTAACGACCTTTCCCCTTGGTTCCTTGGCTACTGCTGAGATGATGATGGGGATGCGCGCAGGCTGAGTGCATGTGTTGGTTTTCGGTTCAAATGATGACTAAGGACTCAAAGGAGTAGTACAACAACGGGGCTGGTTAATATTTCATCCGACTTTGTGACTCACGCACGGGCATTTTTGGGTCACAAACGGAAATTTTAATATCCCTCGCCGAAAGTTTCTTTTGCTTCTAACTTCTAACACACTAGTGCAAAGTGGAAAGTATGATTTTCATTAATTATCTGCAGCTAGGTAATTTATAACAGCGTTGTCTTCCTAGAGTAAATATGTAGATGACAAAGTGTTAAATTTCGGTTGCGCGTTAACTTTGTAGATAAATATTATTTGATAAACTTTCCAAAGCGTCGGCGTCGGTCGGGGCGCCGGCGCCGCTTGGCTGTACATCGCCCCAAAATGATTTACCGATAGTGCGAAAATAGTATTGCGAAAACAATATGTGTGTGCAAGTTTGCGTATAAATTAACTCTAGTCCTAGTGAGTAACTATTGTTGCAATATGCCTCCATGGGTAGCAGTAGCATGTTGCATGCTATAATATAGTTGACAATATCATTTCTTAAAAAGTTAGCAAGGATAATAAGCAATTTATTTGTAATTGCAATCACTTTCTACTCAGGCGCTCGCAGAGTATTCATTAACCGGCTGAGAAGGAATACAAACGCATGTCTGTGTGTGATATTTAAGCGAATTTACATTTAACATTAAAACGCAATTACAAAGTGTGTAATTTGTGGCGAAATCCTGATGCACACGTGGCGTTTGCGCCGGCGGCGGGCGCGCCAACGAGCGCAAATGCATTTAATAAGAGTGCACTCACTCCGCATGCACTCGTCTTATGCGTGCGTCCGCCGTCGCTTATTGCGTCAATATAGTTATCATTCAACGGCGCAACGAGGCACGTCGTCATCTTTAGTCGCACTTAAACCCCTTCCCTTGTCGCCGCGCGCCGCCATGCACTTCCTTTGCGCTAATAATGCACCCGCCGCGCCTTCCCAAAATTAAATGCATGCGCATTACGAATAAAAGCCACCACCGCACAACGTCTAGATGCAAATCGCGCGTTCCGCTGTGTTTCGACTTTATCTGCGCGGATTTATCATCGACCTCTTCATGCGCGAAGCGTATAAAAGCGACTGCGGACAGTGCAATTAAATACAGCCGCCCTTGATTATCGTTATTAATATGTAATTGCGCATCCGCGCGCTACAAAGCACAGAGTGAAGAGTGGAGGAGCATTTGGTACATTTGTCGATTTCGATCTGGCGCGCACCTTGTTAAGGATCTATGCGAAGTGGACGACTTCCTGGCCGGTGTGAAATCGTTGGTTGGCCAACAAGAATGGACGCCGGCGTACACAATGTCGATTAAAGTGTATAAGGGGAGGGAGGATGGGGGGCAGGCGTGGAGAAAAAAGTGACCAAAGTGCAGAAGATGATCGGCGCGCGTGGCCGCGAAATGATGTCGAATCATCGTTGGTAATTCGAAATGATGGTGTTAAATTGCCGCATGGTGGCATTGAGGAGGATTTTCGAACACAATCGGCGTTCGCGCGCACTTGTCGCTCGGTTCGTTCGGCTCATTCAACAACAATCGACTTAGATGACTCCTCTTCGGCTGCATGCGCGATGATGCACAATAATAATGAGGATGGACACAAAAAAAAGTGAGAATGTGAAGGTGAAAGTCTGGTAGCCACATGTCTGTTGTTTTTTTTTATTTCTGTTTCGCTTCTAAACACTCCAAAATTGAGAACTGTCAAAATACCATTTTAAAGCCGAGAGAAGTTATTGAACTCTGCGCTTGGCAATGAATTTAAATAAATGCACGCGCATTAAGTTAAATTCGGCGATTTTTTTTCGGCGCGGTGTTCGGCCGAGAGCATATTTATTGCAAACAGTTTTGCATTAATGGACTTCGATTACTTTGACTACTCGCCATGGGTACAGGGGCGCAATTTGAATAAATATCCATTGAATATAATATGCGCATATGCCCATATGCTTCTCTTGCGAGCTCATACAATATGCATGTATAACTATGAAGAACTTTTTCGTAAATTACACGGCTGGCCACCACGCACCGGGTCCGCGTCTTCTTCACTCGCGCACTCGCACCTCCTCCGCGAAGGATACTGCGTTCGTTCGTTGGTTCGTTCGTTCGTTCGGCGAAGCGCAGTAATGCATCGTAATTTTATAATAATGTTATTTATGCACATGCATAAAGCAAAACGTCCTGTGCACACTGCTCTCGGTCGGGCGCGCACAGCGTGCAATTAAATTAAATTTGTGCAAAATTTCGGTGCGCAGTAGTAGAGTGCTTGCGCCCGAATTTAAATAATAATTATCGATGCTGCGGGCGACTAATGCTAATTTTTTCTTTCCATCTTGCCACACACCAGCGCAAAACGGTTTCCATTTCAATGTAAATGATTTTCAGTGATTTTCGCAAGAAGTGCGGCCTATTCGCGGAAACAATGTGTGTGCGAAAATTGCAAATCCAATCAACCACCGCATGTTTCACGGTTTAATTCGGTTATGAACTTTATTATTCGCGCGAGGCGAAGAATTTCATAAAATTCGTTTGGCAGAAAGCATCAATTTGCGGCGCAATTAAACCAATTACGAAATTATAAACTAATTTCGGCGATGCAGCAGTAAGCAGCAGCAGCAGCCGCGCGATGCTCGCGCGCTTATTATTTTAATGGTTTTCGCCGTATTCCTTTTTTCGCCCTCATCATCATCGGCCATCACGAAATTACGCTTTTTTCTTCTTTCGATTCCATTATGCGCGCATTTACGATAAACAAATTGGCTTTCAATCTAATGTCCAATTTGGGCGCCCAAAAAGCATCTATCACCGAGCGACGCGCAACGGTTCGACATATGGCCACGGGAATTTGCTCATTATAAAGAAAATTGGATTAAGTAAGGGTTGGTTAGCTGCGAGGCACAAAGTCACAAAGGTTCTCTGCGCTGCGCCTGATGAGTGGAAGCAGGTCAAAAAACACCTTTTTCTCCAAATAAAACTAGGCATCGAAAAAAAGAGCGGCAATAAATTTTCGACACCGGCTATAATGTTGTTCATAATACTTTGACAGCGGAAACAATGATGTGTGTGTGTGGCGGGCGAAAAGGATCGCAATGTGTTGGTGGAGCGTTTAAGCGCAGAGGGTTGCATCGAACTAACTTGAAGATATTGTAGTTTTTTTTGGGCATCCAATCTAAATCCTTTTCTATGCTTGCGCCTGTAAGAAACCAACGTTTTTTATGTGTGTCGATGGCCATCCGTCCATCGCCGTCGTCGGCGTCGTCGTCGGTCGACGACAATAATCATTATCATAATTATTTTAAATGCTCGCTGCTTTTCTCCCCGGCCGGTGCGTTCGTACGTAATAATTTTCGGTGGGCCTTTATCTTTTTATAAACACCGTTGTTGCTTGGTGCCCGCGTCGCTCGATGTGTAAACGTCCGCTTTTTGATATGTAATTATTTCTCTGAGCTCTGCTTCAATGTCAAAGCGTTTATGTGCGCGGCTCGCACAAGCGGTTGATAAATTTCGTCGTCGCGTTCAATTAAATTTCGCTCCGATAATCTACAACATCTAATGTAATACTACCGGAGAGCAAGTGATCCATAACGAAAAGTCATTAAATCCGATGGGATGTTTGCACACCGTTTGCGGACGCCGAGTGTCGTTCGCTCGCTCAACGAACGAAGCACGGGAAAAGGCGTCTCAGTTTACGTGCGCAATACGCTCTATACCGGAGTACACACACAACGTGTATTAAGTTTTAGATTGCAACGATGATATTAGACGCTGCGCTCTTTCTGAGCGCTTAGCTACTCGTAAATGAGACGATGGGTAATTTTATTAGCGAGTACGTTAGCGTTGATAATGGTTAATTAAAAGTGATTCAATTTGAAGACAAACGATCCCTTTTTCGTTGCAAAACGAAATGTCACGATTTTGAATCAGTTTTATTAAAAGCGAAATTTTCAAAATGAAATTTAGGATATAGTCGAGCATTCCTCGTGCGCACGCGGAGAGTTACCTTACGTTTCGTTATTATCTTTTAGCGTGTAGCGCGCACGCGGAGGTCGTGGCATTATTATAGGCGGGCACATACTCTTCTCACTCCACCCCCGCGCTCGTCGAAAGCGTAGCAGCGCACGAACGAACGCGCCCACCACTATACCGTTGAGTTTTACTGATATTGTTTTTCTTTTGATGGTTGCAGATGTTTCTGCTTCGCATACGAATCGCCCCATATCCTCCCTTCTGCTCCCGTGCCAGATTTCGGGTCGGCGCAGTCCTTTTTCTCCCATTTGCGAGTTGTATTAAAACTTATGGACTTTCAAAATAAGGTAGAAAATTGCGGAATCATTAGTTTTCCGCAGGTGCTCATTTCCTTTTCGGCATTATGATTGTCACTGCGCCTCTATTATTACGATGATTATTAGAAGCGACTATTATGATTATGGGAAGCGACAACGACAAGGTTGGTTTAGAAAAACGCCACACGAACCAGCGCGCACGCACGCACGCACGCATCAGGTTGTAGTATGTCACTGGCCGAAAAAGCAAAGACGAAGAAGAAGAAGAAGAAAAAAACGAGGGCCTGAAACGGAAGGTCAGGCGCTGGATAATAAGTGGTCGCTTTCCTTCCTCATCATTGTGTCGTCGTCTCCGTGTGGTCCCCAATTTCGACGTGCGCAAGCAACAACAACAAGCAACCGCTGCCGCCATCCATAAAACCGAAATCATCGTCCAATTGTGTTGTCATTTCCGTAGAATTGTCTGACAATCTCTTGCGCGCGCGCGCGAGAGACGGAGAGATGCTGGGCATGGGAGCACCTTCTGTGCTGCAGCCGCAATGATGCTGCATTTCGCATTTCGCAGTCCGCTTGGGCGTTTTATCATCGTCAATTACGACCACGGTTAGGTGCGTGCTGGGCGGGGGTGAAGCACAGGCGGCTATGCGTGGTGCATTGTGATTACGAATGACACTGTGCGCTAAAGCGCACACGACGCAATCCGACACTGAAGCAACGCAAAGGATGATGGTGGCGGCGGCGGTTGTAAAAGGGACACTTTAATTGCTGGCGCTAGTAGTTTTTTCCCGCATATGTGTGGGACGGTTATTAAAACTAACGGACGCGACGGACGGACGGACTGGGGCGTCGGGATGCATAATTACAAAGCGTTTTTTCGGGAGGGTTGCAAATGCGGCGCCAAATTCGGTGACGGCGGGGTTTTAGGGGTGGGTGGTGGGTGGTTACGCATTTCACAATCGACACTAACTATTTCCGACCAGGCGCCGCTTGCAATTTGGCGCGCTATTCAATGCTTCCAAAAAGCCTTTTTGTGCATTTGCACATTTTAATGCAGTTCTACTGATATTAATCAGTATCACATAATCATTATCTTTGCGTAGCTGAAGGAAAAAAGTTGCTGTGTAGTAGGGCACTTAACGGAAACATTTTCCGGCACCGCCCTTCGCAGCCAATGGCTATCGTATCACTTTCCCTCAGAAAACCACTCTCACTCACCCGACACCGTGCTATTTGCTAGTTTCGGCCCGCACTCGATACTTATGCGTACGAATACGAAGTCATCATCGTTGTGGTCGGTCAGAGTGAAGACTCGTGCCGATGCCGATGGTTTCAACCCCCCTCCGGGTAGTAAGCTGCAAATTGCTCGTCCGTTTTTTGCGTGTGTTTTTTTTGTCTTGTGCGCCTTTTGGGCTAATTGCTGCGGTGGGTTTTTGGTGTTTACCCCCAGAAAAACGAGTTCGGGAGGGTTTCTTTGGACATTAGAAACACACTTATTGTTAGATAGGAGGAGTTTTGTCATTTTGGATGAGAAGTGCCAACGTTTTATTTTTGAGAACCACCTGTACTGCTTTCCATTCGGGGACTCGGGAAGTTCCCACTCGACGCTTTATTAATATTAGATGACGCGTATTGAAACGACAGGCGAAACCGGCGACAAGTGTGTAGCCGCGCCCCGATATCCTTCGAATTCCCGTTTGCGGTTGGGCACATTGAATTACATTTGCATCTATATAGAAAGGATATTCCCGACGGACCTCTTCTTCTTCAAACCGCCTTCTTCACCATTCCTCCCCCTCACAGCTTCTTCCCACTTTCGCGTCCGGATTTCTCGGAATGAAATGACACTTCATCCTCGAATTGGAAAAAAGGGGTTTGCCTGCTATGAAATTGGAGACAAAGTAAAAAATGTAATGGTGTCGCGAAATAAGTCATTAGATGTTCTGCGCATCAATCAATTTTGGAAAGCAATGTCCAACTTTGCATGGCTTTTTCCTGGGACAATCAGTCACCGACACAGGACAACAGCAGACAGCGAGGGGAATGACAATCCAATAAACTGAAAATGACAACTCCATAGCGTGGCAGAGGAGCAGGCGTGCAAAGACAAATCCATCATGTCCTCGTCGCGTAATACGACTTTAATAATTCAATTTATTTATTACGCGCGGCCTGACGTTTGCTTTTATAAATAATGACACATGCTTTGAATTTGTATATGCGCCGCTGCCGCCTCCGCCGCGCCGAAGGAGAGGACGCGGCATTTATCATTCGTCCCACTCTCCGGCCGATTTGTACGCTTAAGTCTTATTTAGGTCTTAAGTTGGACGTAAAACAAAGACGCCCGCGAGTTTTTCGCTGCCACCGTTTTTATTGCCATGTCGCGCAGACAATGTGTGTTTGTGTGTGCATCTTCGTGTTTTCGGCAGCGTGCATTTCTCGCGTACTACACGTGCAACGATAAATCATAGTCGACGTGACATTCCAATAAAAACACGGCGTTCCGCTGCACCTCACCTGGCTATAATTCTTATTTTCGGTCGTCTTTTGGCGGTGGTGGCGTTGGAGGAGGAAGAAGCGCTGTGGAGCACGCGCGCTGTTATGGAAATTTCAATAATTCATAAGACGGCGGCTCTCCTCTTGCAGCGCGCGCAGCATCCGACAAAATAACGTTTTAGATATGCATGCTTTCCCTGTGTGTGGGGTTGTAGGGTGTGGGGGTGAAGGTTACGTGCTGAAGGCTGCATTGCAATCCATCAAGCGCCCAAAGCATAGTTTTTGATACGTTTCTAAACCTGTACGAGTATGCTAACCACACCCAAAGAAAGTGTGCGTAATTGATGAGTAAGGGAAGTAATTCCTGATTTTGAAAATTCAAGAATAGATAGAATCTTTGGATAAGGAGTCTCCTTAAAGGATAAGCTTTGAAGGGGAACAGACAGAGCGTAGGGTGATAACAGTCCCATCAAAAACGCTACTCAGAAGTCATTCCATGTCCCACACACACCCACACTCACGCACGCATCGTCCTGTGGACTTTGTGAAACATTGCGTGGGGGCGCGCTACAATTGCAACCCTCGCACACGGCCCCCGAATAGTGCGTGACTCGAATTGGAGATATCTTTGCGCGCGTCTCCCTCGCGCTAAATTACTACTGTCTCTCCACACACATCCAGCGCCTGTGAGTTATCAACTCGTCTTGATAAATTCCATTCCTACCTTCCTACCCCCCTTCCCTTTCCCATTTCAGTGAGTTACAGTCGGCACGCAGGAGACGATAGCGGGCGACGCAGGAGCAGGAGAATAAGCACATTTTATTAACTGTCCGATAAAAGGCGCGCATGACGTGCATGAAATACCCTCGTGAGCGGAGGAGGAAAACGCACAGTAGCATACGTCAAATGTCTATGCAGTCTGCATAATTTCGCTTTGTAGTACTTGATGGCCGGCGGCATTCATATCGGAACCCTCCCTCCTCCTTCCAACCAGAAACGTTTTACTATTATTATCATCTTCGACGATTGAAGGAACAATTTCCATATTTTCTCCATCACTCCACACCGAATCGAAATCTTCGCTTCGTTTTGTGGTTTTCCGGCCATCTTCAACATGTGTATGATGGCTAGAACTGTATTATTACAATTTCGGCGTTTCTTTCATATTTCTGCCGACGGCGATGATGGCGACGGTTGTGGCTTGGTCGCGCGCGTTGCGGATGAATTGTTTTCTTTGTCGCCATTAAGACACCGAGCCGAGACGAGAGCCATAACAATATCCGCTTTGCGGTTTTCGTTTTCTTTCCATCCTGCCCGCACCGGAATTGAATCTGGTCGCTAGCAACAACACCACACTTTCCTGCTATGTACCGAGTGTCATGCAATCGATAACTTTCGATGCGGGGATGTATTTTTGATCGTTGCAAGCAAATTAAAGCCACGTTCGGTGTAGTTTTATATCGCCCTGCAGTTGAGCGTGACCACAAAGAGAGGCACCTGCGGTCTTGGCGCATTTCGTGTTCTCATTACACGTTTTTTGCCCTTTGCAACGCGCTGATGATTGGCTGACAATGCCAATCGGTGGCGGTGGGATGATCAATCCGCCGACACACTTCATCGGCGCGCAGCCGCCTCCGTTGCCGTCGTCTTGCTTATTGATAACGTTTTTGTTCCATAATTTGTCCGCTTCGCGTGGCATATGCGTGTGCGTGCGTGCGTGCGTGCGTTTCTTAACGATTCCGCCCCGACTCCACGTAATCGAAGGCAATTTTGTCCCTTTTCTTGCCCAAGCGTGGAGAGAAGAGAGGAGGATGTCTGTGGTTTTTTTTCTGGGATGCTAGCGTTTGTCGGCCGTCCTTCGTCGTTTATATTTACATTAGGCAACAATAAGGTGGCCAGTGGTAGTAGCCAATGCGTAATCATTA
This sequence comes from Myllaena sp. GC000078, assembly GCA_030264135.1. NCBI lineage: Eukaryota > Metazoa > Arthropoda > Insecta > Coleoptera > Staphylinidae > Myllaena > Myllaena sp. GC000078. The sequence continues at coordinate 21,542 of JARJDR010009822.1, read as the reverse complement.
CGCGCAGGACGCGTAATAGTCGGGAAATGACCAGCGATCAGTATTTTTCATCTCTGGTTGTTGTTGTTGGGGCAGAAATGTTTAGGTGCGCTATAAAACACCCAATTTATATGCAGTATCAAAAATTCATACGTGAAAAAAATGCGCGCGCTTGCGTTCCGTAAAAATTTAATTAAAAATTTCGTTTGAAGCCTCCGGGGTGGGCCTCCCAAAACGCGCACCGGACAAGAGACCGGAGTGCATGGGTGAGAGAGGAGGCGAATGGATTAATTAAAATATTTCCCATATTTTGTGTTATTAATAATCTGTAATACAACCGATCCGGAACGCACGCAACGCATTGATACATCGATGCCCATGCATCCACTCGCGCTTCGGCCCGCGCTGAGGTTTTGATTTATTTTTGTAACAAATTACCTCGGTGTGCCCAGAGGATGGGAGTTTGATTTGTGGCGGCCCACGAACGAACGATCTCAGTCGCGCCGCGATCGAGTTCGACGGACTTGACCACAGCAGCAGCAGCAGCATCAGCATCAGCGCCGATGGAATTCGATCTGATGAATAAAATAATTTGCCATGCATTTGCCGAATGGTTTGTCTTATCGTTTAGTCGTCCGTCGCAGCCGCAACGTGCCAGAGACTTAAGTTAACAATTGGTGCTGCGCATCCAAGAGCAATAAATCACAATTAGACGCAATATGATATTCATGTTGGCTTTTTGTCTAAACACCATGTGAAGCGAATTAAATTGCGCCTCGCAGGTAGAAATCGCTGCACGTTTAACCCTCTTTCACCCCGCCATTCCGCGTCTCATCAATATTTATTAATAAATTTATTCTCGCCGCCCTACGCTGTGCGCTGCGCTGCTGGTGATTAAGTTTGGAAAATCGTTGATTTCCTTGTCGTGGTCGGTGGCTAAGTGTTTCTAATTTCTAATCGTCATCTCACATGTTGCTTGATACTATTACCTGCCTACATCTTTGTAATGATAAATAATGCCATAATCACTTCCTACCGGCGGGCGCGAGCGGCGGATGGGAAATTATACACAGATAATTACAACTTTTAATGTCACACTTTGGCTGTGTCGAGAGCGAGAGCGAACGGTGTGGTCGTTTGTTGCAGCTAATTTTGCCATTACGTTTTAAAGTTGCGCACAAGTTGTGTTCTGCACACCGGCACCGGCTCGCTTGTTTGTCGCACTTGTTGTTTTTATGTTGCGCACAATATTTTTTCCGTGGCTTGCAATTTTCCGTGGCCGAACACGCTAACAATTGCGCTCCCACTTGGTTGCGACTCTCGTTTTTTATGAATGAAACTTTTCTAATTTTGCAGGGCGGAAGCGTTGCGAATCCCATATCGGCCCTGCAGCTGACAATAGTCGCCGTCGCCGTCGCCGTCGGCCGGTTGTCGTCGGGGACAAGCAATAAGGGACACTCCGGAAATGGATGTGCGGTTCGATCGTGCGTAAATCTACCTATCTACCTGTCGATTTACCACCGTCGTCGTTGTCTCCATGGCGACACGCAACACTAAAGTTAGTGCAACTTCCGTTTCGCCATTTTATTTTTATATTGCGGTGCGCAAATACGAAATTGACAATTTTCGACCGTCGTTGAAAAATGCAGATATCAATTTGTTTGCCGGCATGCATGTCACGCCGCGCCGGGCAATGTATAACTGAATTTGAAATGAATTAGTGCACGCATTCCGTCACGCAATTTCATTTGTTGCAACTATGAGCCACAAAAAGTATATAACTTTTTGGGTTTGATCGATCGCTGGCACAAACCGAGCACACACGGTAGCAGCCGGTCCGGTTCGCCTCACTCACGCGCAGTAGCTCAATCTCACTTAAGCCATTGACTTAAGTCAAAACCAGAAGTGAAGCGACGGCGTCTGCAATTAATATTTATTTCGACACACACACACACACAGACACGTAGATGCATACATCGGTCGAAGCATCTCCATCTGCATCTGCCGCTGTTTTTAATATAATCAAAACAGTTTCGTGGTGGAATATCGCCTAGAGTGCGCATGCGTGATTGGCTCGGGACGCTCTTTTTAATGCGCTCTTAAGATGTAAATCGTCGCTTTTAATGGCGTTTTATTAAAATTCGTATATTATTTAAATTAGCGCCGTGTATGCGCAACGCGCGCTCGCGACGCAAGAAACAATCAATTGTAATTGCTCCTGATGCATTTACGACGCCCATACGGGAGGAGATTACATGTCTGCCAATGAATGATTTACTGTTTACAATCCGTCGCGCTACTACCTACCTCTAGGTAGGTATGCCGGTGGATGTAGGGTAATCGCAGCGTTAATTAAATTAATTGCGCTATGCATTTTTATCGCCTTATATGCGACATAATAATCGTTTTTGGAATTCGTTTCAAAAAGTTCCGTTCACGCATGGGTATTCATTCATTCATTCACATGCGTGGGTGGGTAGGTGGGTGTTCTGTTCGAAAAGTCATTCATAACAATTTCACTTTACGGCATGCACAATAAAATTCCAAATTTGAATGGGCGATCGGTGCCTAACTCGTGCGCGTAAAGCGACATATCCGTCAAAGTTTCGGCATGGCAAACTTATCCTCAACACCTATTCGGTGTACGAGTGAATACCTTCGATGAATGGCGCGCCGCGAATGCGATACAATGCACTTCGGCAGTTTGCCGGCAAATTACGGCCAAACAAAACGCCGCCGTGGTCCCGAAAACTTTGCGACAAATTCATTCTCGGTTGCCGGGCGCATTCAAAATCAAAGTCGTTTCGGGGTCCAAAGATTTGGTGGTAGTCCTAATGGATGGTGACGCCCGATGTAAGAAATCAAACAAAAACATACAACACGCACGTATCTATTGGGAGACAGGAGCATTGGGATTGAGGATTATCGGTGCGAGAGGAGCGAACGCGCAACACCTTTGAATTTGCCATACTAAATGGCCGCCACCCTTGGTGCCATTCACACCCGTCGCTCTCTTATTATTAGTGACAAATAGACTGAGGTGACAAAGAATCGCCCGTCATTCGGGAAGGTATCAATGGCATGTCCGAAAAATGGCTGGAATTTCTGCGACTAGCTAGACAGTTTGGAGCCGACTCCAAAATCACTAATTTAACCACAAACTAATACATTTTTTGGAAACATTACCTTAACGACAAGAAATGAAGTTTAGCTAGATCATAGAGATTAGTTATCTGTTTGTAAAATCTACCCTAAACACATTTAAACCTCAAAATATGAAGTATGATCGCACAAATGGATTTCTTAGAAAATATCAAGTATTCAAAAGAATTTCTTTCTTGAGCATAAAGTATAACTATTCTTCTTCATACATACTAAAATTTAGCTCAAAAATCGAGACTATAACCAATAATTTGAACGTTCTAAGTCATGTCTAATTTAAGTATGTAATTCATAACCATTTCATAAACAATTGTGATAAAATTGGTCAATATCGATCTTGCCCCGTTTGCAATCTTACCCTACTTCATTTTATCGATGTAGATTTTAAGCAAAAATTGCGGCCATTTTTGGTCATTGTCAGGCATTGTCATCCACGCCTCATTTCATCTTTACCTTCCACGCGATAGAAACGTGCTTTGATGCAAGGCACGGAATGTGTGGTGATGCGACAAATTTCGATAATGGGCGAGCCGTGAAACCGTTTCTCGGAATCTCACCTGGCCGAGCGAGCAAATCGGTGGTCGCCGCGCGCTGCTAGAATAGATAAACACCGCACGCACAATAGCACACTCTCCCGTGTGTCACAGGATATGCATTCGCTTTCGTGTCGGAATACAATTAGCCACACACAGCAAGCACATGGCGCAAAAGAACTAACTGCCTGCGAAGCATTACAATAAACAAGATATGACGAATAGAAAAAAGTCTATTATCCACTACACAGCACCTAGGTACCTAGTATTTTCTTTCTAATTTATTTTCATACCATGCGGAATTTATTGAATTTGCCAATTAAGACCAAGACCACTAATGGTTTCTTAGAATCAGTGGCGATTTCTTTACATGGCTCCCACGCAACAAAATGACTTCTTCCAATTCCGATGGATGATGGATGTGAATGGAGTACGGGCTCGAAAATTTGTTGCGCATCGTTACGCCGCAAATGATATACGCAGAAACGGATCTCGTTACATTTTAATTCGCTGCATTGTGCACGTCTCACTCTCCGCCTAGTAATAACGATATCATTATTCCGGTGCGTCCGCGGGGCAAATCATTACAATGTCATATGGAGGTATGTGATGCGCGCTATTAATTAAATTAGGAGCACGCTCTGGGCAGCGAATTATTCGTTCATACGTTTTTGTTAAGTTTTATTTCCAGAAAGTAATTTTCCGGTTGGCTCGCAATAAATATGTCTAGCTTTTTGTGCGGCGACGAGTTCATTATTTGTAATTTCGACACGCGGTCAGGAAGGCACAAAGAGTGGGAGGCAATACGACCGAGCGTGAATTTCATTACCGTTGCGCACGGTGGACAGTGCGCGCTTGTGTGATACAAACAAAACCGCGAGTGGAAATATATCATCGGTCGGTCGCATCGGGTGTGATCAAAATAATAGATACCGCGTTGAATGCTTTACGACCGGATTTAATACGTATCATTATTCGGCATCGCTACAACACGATTCCGATTTGTTGTTGTTGTTGTTAGGTTTGAATTTCGTCATTTACCTACACCACACGCGTAATAAATGACAATTTTCATGAACTGTTATTTTTGCAATGTGTATCGACAAGTTTTACCGTTTTCGCGCAATTAGTTCTAGTCTAGTTGTAACGGCTGCGAACTAGGTCAGCAGCATCATACTCGCAAATTGTTATTACGCTTCCCAATCGCAATCAGCTGCAGCATCACGCTATGAATCAATGAAGCGCAGCACGCCTGCATGCTCATTCCTCATTCGCAATAGTCGCTCACTAAGTCATTCGCATCCAGTCAGTGCCGGCAGTCATTCAGTCAAAGTGAGTCAGTGGGTGTGCGGGCAGAAGAGGCAGTTGCGTTTGACACGTTTTGGAGCAGCAGCATGACCACAACGGCACACGCGTTAAGGCTGCAACCCAGATGGAGTGTTTATAGGGTTAGCGCGCAAAACGACCGCATTTCGTGAATTCGTGACGGCCTGTCGTATGCAGCACACCACCGTCGATTTTCCATGCCGCAGATGCGGTGATGCGGAAAGTCGATAGTGCTCTCTATAATATGTCATTTGCATCCCGCTACATATGTGAATCTGAATTATGGCAAACATCGAAATGCTGTAAGTGGCTGTCTTGTTCAAAACGCAATTACAGCGGATTGCTAATAAAGCAACGTTTTTGTTTGCCTTTGTCAATATTGCGATATGAAGAAGGAGGGCGCATGCTTCATATGTATGTAGATGTAATGCAAATGCGAATGTAAGCGGGGGAGGGAGATATTCGTCATAAATTTCCGCGAGAATTTACAGCCCTCTTGCGCATAAATAAATGCAGTCGCTGTGCGGAGATGTCGCGCGAAATAAATAACGCCCTCCCGAGGGCTCCTCTCTTCTTCCGCCACGGTACTGAGCGAGCATTAAGGGTCATGTTGCGTAATGGAACCGAAAAGTAATAAGTTGCGTTTTCCGTGTTGATTTTACTGCGTCAGAACACGAATATAATTAGCAGTTTGGTCAGATAATGGCTATATTAATTTCATGTATGTTTATATAAACTTTTCCACACTTATCTACAAGTTATAACTATAAAGTATAGACATAGGTTTGTTATTTGTGGGCATTATTATGGGGATGCATTTCCGGTCCAAACAATACGCCACGCACGCACCGGCAAACTGGGGGAGAAAGGAAGGGATCTATAGATCAGCGTCCATTCTCTGTTTCTTGTTACTTTTTATGTGATTCGTTTTCATAGAAAAACCATACTTTATGTGCGCATACAATATAACTCTACCTAACTGGATTCGTTGGTTGCTTGTTGGCCGTGCGGATGATCTGGGGAGGTAGTGTGCGCGCGGCTTGTTTGGCCATTGATGGCTTAAAAAATAAATGGAAAAATGGCCGTCGATAAAACTTTTCGCACTCGTTCGCTCGCTCGCAGGGCAAACTTGAAGAGCTTCTGTGCAACCGCACCATAAACACTTCTTCTTTGGAGGGTTGGTTGGTTGCTGCTGTTGGGCGTTACTGTTATAAATAAGTTTCGCATTGTCGACCGACCCGTCTTGTAGATGCTGGGTGTGTGTGTGTGTGGAGAGAGCGCGGACATAATGCACGGGAAGTTTTCCTCCCGAGTTTTTGGCTTGGCATGTTTTTTGTACACTTCTGCCGCGCATACGGCTGTTGTCCTCGCCCTCCTTCGGTATTGATGATGCGCCCTACGAACGAACACCTGAATCGATTTTATTTACACGAAAGATTACTTTGGTGTTTGCTGCAAAGATTAAGTTTCGAGATTTTCTAAAGGAATTGTGCTTCAACGCAATGCGAAGAGGCTAGGAAAGAAAATTTCAATTTATAATTAGGGCAAAGCGAGTACGAAATAAGAAATGAGACTTTCAATTAAGCAGCGAAAATATTGTTTCCGAGGTATTTGCAGCGTCCCGCAACAGTGCGCTGCGCGTTATTGTTGTTGCGCCGCGAAAAATAAGTAGATTCGTAGCATACGGATACGGGCGGCAGCGCGAGCAGGAAGGACAGGAAGCATTAAAACCGCCCCCGCGTTGTCCGGAGAGCCGCAACAACAGCAGCAGCAGCTCTCACGAACGCTAATGGCATATTAATGAATATCCTCAGCGCGCTTCTCTGCGCGCACGACACGAGCGCGGAGGTTTTTCAATGCGCAGATGGAATTTTGTCGTTATTTACGCTAGTTTATTAAAACTTTTTAATGTGTGCATTAAATGCGAAATCTAATATTATACACACTCATGTGAATTAATGATGGCGAAATTTGCAATTTATGGGCCGGTCATTAATGCGATTGCATTTGGATTCAATTCATTGCTACACGCGCGCCGCCGATCTTAAATTAAAAGTTGATATATTGTATTTGGTGAATTTTACACCCGACAACAACGACGACGGACGACGGCAAAGTTAATTAAAGCGGAATATGCTTATCGTAAACAACTCTCGCGGAGTTAATTAAGTGTATGCAGGCGGGCGAAATCTTCTTAATTCCTAATTCGTGTAATTAATATTGTTCGATCCCGAAATTCAACTTTTTTCCCTGCTGAGCGAGCACTTAATGAAGGCGCAGTGAAACTTTCCGGGGCGCTGGAGAAAAATTTTACGAAACTTTTTGAAGGCGGCGCGCTTTATTGTGTCCCCGAGAAAATCTTGATAAAACTCCATTTAATTAGTTCATTTAACGACGATACATCTTTCATTAAACACATTCAAAGCCTGCTTACCGGCAGGTTCTTTTAATTTTCGGAATTGCTTCGATTTCTACCTGAAGTGGAGGACGGTGTTTATCACTTGCACTTTTACTATGTAACATTGATCGAAGCAGCAGTTTATTGCAATAAATTTGAAAACCCAACCGTACTAATCGCTTCCTAATGGACGTGTCTCACATCCGGGCAGTGTTCTACCTCCCCGTGCGCAGACAACGCTGGTCTAGACTGGTTCCTGACCCTTTTGTGTCGATTAACTCTTTATTGCTTTCTTTCCGGTCGTCCGATTGAAATATACCTAGCTAGCTACCTTGGCCTGGGGCCCTCCATAATTAACCGCACGTTGCTTGGCGCATTGATTCATTCGCAAGCGTACTTTGCAGTCGTCAACATCCAGTGAGTCGAACAACGTTAACTGCATTTTTGGACAATTCAAACATGTGTCAATTGAATCATATTGTGGTGGTGATGGTGTGTTGGTGTTTTGCGTGGACTCGCTCGGAGGATATCAATCGGTTGCGGCAGATCCGCGGACGTATCGCGCAATGTCGTGCATCCTGTCTGCAACACGTAAGTCTGCAGTTCTTCCGTTCTTTCAACAGTCTTAATTGTAAATATGTTCCAAGTTCATTCATTGCTGCGCTTTCAACTTACACTTTAACAATGTGTTTCGAAGCGATACAATAAATTCCACGATATTTCGATTGTTATCTGCTTCTTTGGCATGGCGGGATCGATTGAGAATTCGATTCGGCGCGCGCGCGCGCGCTTATATTCATGACTTAACTCCTCGTTCCATCGGGTAATGCCTTTTCGAAAACCCGCCGCCACAGCCGCGTATTGTTTATAGCGGTTCTTAAACGCCGCACGGTCGCGTCGCGCTCTGATTAATAACATAAAAGGCGTTCTAATCGACAAGAGCGATAGCGCGCGCCTCGGCCGTGTGCTGCCTCTCCGGCCTGCTCGGTAGCAGGTGAGCTAATGACATTCGGTGGGCCGAGCCGCAACGAAATGAACCGCGCCGCAGCCGCAGTCTTTTGATCGCCTTCGCCTGTCGCCTCCCAAGCCCACCGAATCGATTGTTTATCGTTCAACAAGTTGACATCATGCGTGAAGGAAGTTTGCCAGCGAGGTCTAATTATCCATCGTGGCGTATTAATTAGTTTCTCTAATAACGATTTCGCCTTTTCGATTACACGGGTCCTTTTCTCTAAGCTCCCAAGGAGGGGCGTTGCGCGATCGGTCATGTGTAATGAATCAATTCGGCGATGTCCTCTTGCCAAACGCGGCGTTCTCATGCCAATCCCGCGGTCACCAATGATAATCATAACGCACGAATCGTGTGTTTGCCGTCATCGTAATCATAGTAATAATGAAGTGGTTTAATCTAATTAGTTTATCGACGTTTTGGACAATGCAAATACGAACGGTACCGGTGCCGGTACGGCGTGACGGGCGCGTGAATCGTGCCATATTTCCACCCATTTTATTGCCGGACTACAAAGCGATCGGATACGCGCGCGCGAAGAAGAAGACGCCGAGGCCGATTACTGTTATTTCTAATGACGGGCGCACACCGGCACCGGGGCCAGACCGCATCGATGCACTGTCATTCGCGTGAATTTGTTTATCTCGCTTGTGTGTCCCGTTCCTTGCCACGGCGCACTCGTAAAATATGAAGCGAGACCGTGAAGCAATACCCCGTGCATCGTTTGTTACGCCAAGAAAGTTTTCCGGTCATGCAATTGAAACAGGTCTTCATTCGCAGTACGCCTCTGTATTTTGTTATTGTTTATGTGCACGGCGCCGATATTAATGCTGTGCTCGGGCTCGCTTCGATCATCCATTGGGTCGTGCCCACCGCTTGCTGGCTTGATCGTAGAGTGAGATGTAACTGTTTCACAATTATAAATCAACTGCGAAGTGAATCTTGATAAAGTTTCCCTCGCAATTACATTTTTATAATGATCACCTCGTTGTTGCGCTGCATATAAACATATTCCTGTCCTACCAAAGAAAATCGTTCTTCAAAAGTTGCTGTGAAGCATTCCTAGCGCAGCGATTTGATTGTGGTACAATCTGTAACTGATATTATTAGCGTTTCTTCTGGAAAAAGGGCGGCAAGGCGGCTTAGCGTCATCGCATTAACTTTCGATCAAAAGGGTTTCCCTTGCGCGCGCGCTCTGTCATTCCATGGTGTGTTCGTTTCACGCCAGCTTTACGTCACATCCAATTTTCGGCTTCGGCTCTCCTTGCGCGGCTGCTTTGTATTGCCCTGCGATAATGCACGCATGTGAGTGAGTCTGGTGCGGCCGCGCATGAAAAGAAACGCAATAAACGTCGCCGATTGTGTGCGAACACCGATTTGCGAAGGGAGGCGCGGCGCGCGATGAGCAAAAGCGCCCGGAAGGCAGGCATTCCGTCGGGGGGTGAGATGGATAGGTAAATTGACGATGTGTGGACGACAGGGCTTTTAAACCAATTTTCGTCTTACGCATTAGATACTGCGCTTGCTGAAGAAGCGAAGCAGCCCAGCGACTTGCGAGTAATGCTCGCAGAGGCGAGGTGTAAGCTCCCCAGTGTGTAGGTAGGTAGGTCTAGGCTTTATATTGGTTTTATTTCGTATACAAGGCGCTGGAAATTGTGCGCTGCGTCCAACGTTCGCCAGGGGAACGCTTTGGTATAACACTCGTAGTAGGAAATTTGGCGCGAAAAACGCTAGAAAATTGTTTGCCCAAGCGCTGGGTGAATGTGCAATAGAACGGAAAATTAAAGACGGCAAGAATAATCTCGTTTGGGGATTTTTTTGCCCATCGGGCCACAGAGCGAGCCGAAAATTTTCAAAGAGAAACCTTTACCCCGATCACAATGCATAATCTTTATATTTTGCGCGGAGAAAAAAATCCTCAAAGGTAGATATTTGGTCCTAAATTGGTTTTGAGCACAATCAAAGGAGACGGGATTTAATTAATTTCATGCAGATATAAACGTGTCAATATTTTTTACCTTAGATAAAGCCAAACATTGTTAGGTATAAGAAAATTTCGCCAAGGGGGTGGTTTTGTTGGGGATGATATCGCCGGCTAGACGGGGCGGGTGCAAAGGAACAACACGACTAGCACGACGATAGCGCGCGGGCGACAGACTTTAAAGGGATTAAGGGTTACAATATCCAACAAGCAACGGCAACATTGGATCACGCCAATGTTGCTTGTACTAGGCGCCTACAAGCAAAGTTTTTGTGTAACTTGCAAATTGCCTCTTTCATCCTCGCGTGACCTTTTGCACCTCCACTCCTCCGCACACTGAGTGTGCTATGATTGCTTTTTGGTGATTGCCAACACAACCACCCTGTTAGAAAGTAATATTATACTCGGTATAATAATAAATTTTGCTTTGGTTTATGTACATACACTCTTTAGTCCTAGCCCAACATGTTTTACGTAAAACTTTTGTTCCTCGCGCTGCGCTGCGTTGAGTTTTATTCTGTTTGACATGCGCTCCATTTCGGGCAGGGTGTTATGGCACCTCCCCGGTTAATATTGCACAATTTTGGCCATCAAGGGCACACGGAATATTTTAATAAGTTACGGCACATTGCGCTGCACTCCATTACGGGGCAAGTTGCAGGAGGCGGAAGCACGTAGGATATGGTTATGTGCGCGCATTAAGTCCATTAATGCATTACTCGACATACAACATATCCCCCATCGTGCTATATACATTAGTATTTCTATCCGCGTTCGTGGGCTATCTCGTCCGACGAACACCATTCTGACACGTTGTAATACCGCATGCAACTTTGCTAGCAACGTGAGCGCTTCCAAAAACAAACCAAAGTTGACTTAAGTCAAGGTGACGATGGTGACGATTCATAAATATTTACCTAGCTGCATATTTCTCCGTCCGTTCGTGCTTAAGTGGCCCACACGATGATGAGCGTTTATAGCCCGATAGGCCTTTGTCTCGTTTGCGTGATGTAGATTTTGCACTCGGAGGCCCTCTCACCGAAAAAGACGACGTGGCTTTGTAAGGCTCTGCGACTTAAGTAGATTTCACATAGCCGATTGCGATCTTGAGCCAAAAATCCGTCCGTGTTTGTCGTTCGGCTTAGGTACTCTTCGTGATGCAGGTGAGCACACACGTATTGTCATCTTTGAGGCATTTCGTGTCGGATGTCACCTTTCAGCGATCAAATCGCTGTATCCATACACAACTACTCTGCGATGCGAGTTGAGAGGGGTTGGCCCAGATAAAAACACATCTAGGTATCTCTACCTGGGTGCAGTTGCCTGTTTTCAAACATCCTGTACATTGTCCCCGTCGGACGCATTGTCCTCCTGCTCCCTAATGCTAATAGGCTTTGCCGATGACAGGCATTAGTTTTTGGGAGGTGTCGAGTCGCGTCCCGAATTTTTTTATTAGCATAAAATTTATGACGCAACAATAGCGATTGCCATGCCCTTTTATTCATACTTATGTATCGCTCGCGCGTTCGTTCATACGGGACATTAATAACAACGAGCTCTTGCTACCCGTGCGCCCAGCTCCCCAGCATCAATGGTGTACTTTTTCACGGCATTATCTTGGATCGCAGTCTTTCTCTCCTCCCAAAAACGCGTATTACATACGCAGCACATGCGGTGCACATTGCGTTTTGAAATATTTAACAGAGGCTGACAGTTAATACCCCCCTCATTTAAGTCCCCGGAGGCGCAAACGCCAGCGATTGTGCGCAGCATCGCCTCCTCTAATGGACGGGATCGAACCAGTAAATATAACGGATTAACGTGCGATAAATTAGATTTAAATGGATTAACCTGTACTGTGCTGCTCCCCTCTCACATATTTATTAGCGGAGGGCTAAGAAAATATTATCGATCGCCCAGAATTTTAAGACGGACGCCGAGTGGTGGTGGGGTTGGAGACGGTGCCAAGGTGATGAGTGAGTGAGCGAACGCGGGGGTGGTATGTGTTTGGCTGAAAAACGGTTTATCTCTCGCGATGCATTCTTCGTCGCTTTGGAGCCCAAATTGAAGGTATTAAATCACGACGGCGCCGCGCCGTTCGTTGGATGCTGGGTGGTGTGGATTTTAAGCACTTTGTTGAGAAATTGCAACGCTGCCGGTCGAGAGAGAGATGGAGTTGGTCGACGGCAAAGTGCCAAAACTTGGGCGATTAGCGCGCCGCCGCACGATGGATTTTTATTAATTAATCTGACTAATTGCAGACGCGAATGGAATTTATAATAGTTGCCATTTAGGGCAAGCAAAAACTTTGTCCGAAACTATGATTACTCGCCGGCGCAAACTTTTCTCTCCTGGCCTCAATTTTTTCGGAGCCCAATGTAATAATATGTCATCATCATCATCAAAAAGTACCTAGATTAATATTAGGCACGAAATGTATTCGTATGTCGGGGGAGGCTCGAAACATTAACACACGAACTTTTTGGGAGAGAAGAGAACTTGTCCGTCTGGCGATTCTGGCGTGTCACATAACACAAAAACGACATCAACACGACACTCTGGAGACTCTGACGCCTCTGATGGTGTGGCGGGTGGTTGTGGCTTTTTATCCACTCCTCGAAATCACTGATTTATGTTATGAGTAATGCGTGCGCGCGTTAGTTTAGCCCTGCGCCCTTTGCGACCGAGTAACATAAAACCGTCGACACTAAAATTTTACTTTTGCCAGACGAGATTTTTTTTCTTCATTTTCACAGCATTTCCCAGCCAGCGTTGGCGTTGGCGTGTTGTTCAAGTGTTACATAACTTGAGGATCAAATTTACTCGAGCAAGAAAAAATCCTCTCTTCTACTTGGGCGCGCACCTGAGAGCTAGCCGGACTAAAGGAATACAAGTAGCCAATTATTTGCTTAATATAACAATACCCATCTTCTACGGCTACTTATTTTTATTCCGGCTGCAAATTCACGGGTATTTCGAGCTCGGATTCACAGGACGCTGCTTCAAAGTTACTTAAGTGCACTCGACGCAGATCAAAGGCGCCGATCTGCATGTGGCAAGCGCGCGCGCGCGCCTCTCGAAACTCCCCGATGCTTATTGCTCGTCGAATTCGTTGTAATTACCGCTGGAAACGTTTCAATCGCATTGCGTGCGCGCGCATTGCGTTTCCAAATCATCCGTACGTACGGTTGCTCGCTCTGCGCCAACCGAATCGAGTTTCAATTGATTTATTGGCTACTTGTGGAAATGAATTTCAGCGCGCCGGCGACGACTACGACGCCGACTTCATTAATCTCTCGGCTCTCGGCTTTCCGTTTTGGCTGCCGCCTTTGATTTCATTAGCCGTCGATGAAAAAATAATAGAAACTAAGATTTAGATTGTAGTTGATGATCATCACCAGCACCTGAAGTAAATTTCTGTTTCTGTTGTTGCAGTTTGCGGATTTCGATGCAGACGTAGACGCCATCCAGAATGAAGTGGACAGCAGCGTTGACCTCAGCTACAATCGTGGGTGTACGGCGCAGGGCAATTGGAAATGCAACATGGTAAGGCTTTTTTTTTCGTGTTGATTGTTTTTCGGTTGTTGGATTTATTTCTTTTTGGGACACATAAGTAATGATGATAGAAAATGCGAGCGCCGAGTATCACACGAGAAAAAATTCGATATTATTGCACACGAGGCCGACGGCGTGTTTCCCGATGATAAATAACGAGTCAATTCCAAACGGTGCGCGCGCGGGGGATGTGCCTCTAAGCTGCGCGCAAAGATTCGCCCGAGAGAGTCGAGACTGAAAACGAGACGCTAATGATTTCTAGAAATTAATTAATTACGGTGCAGACGTGCCATTCCGAAAGACTTATGAGATCTTTTTCAATTTATCTTGGCGTGTTTTTTTCTCCTTCTCCACGATGATGCCTAATACACGACGGCTCGCGCACACAACCACAACAAGGCAACATTTCTACGTCTCGTAATGTTCGATATTTCAACAATTCTTTCCTACAATTAATCTTTTCCGTTCTTCCACCGGCTTTGTGCACGCTCGCTTTTTTCCCTGCCGTGCCTCGCCCACCGCCAGGCGGAGGGAGCTTCAATGATAACGAAAAGTCGGATTTATACTTTTGAACATTGGCTGCGTTTGAACATGTTTAATTCATCATAGCACTACTGCCTCTCAGCAACTCAACTCATCTCCTTCGCCTTATTAGACGATATCGCGCGCGCGAGAGCGCTTGTGGTGCGTGTGTTTTATATAGTTCTTTTCGAATACCTGGCTGCGCGATCATCGAATGAAAGAAAGGTGTGCGCGGCGCGAACCGATGATGATGATGATATCGGCGCACCACTCACGACTGCCGGATTCCCACATAGCAAAAGCAAAGCGTTTTGCGCGCGCTCGCGAGCGAACGCTTTCATCCGCATCCAAACACTAAATGCACAAATATTTCCTGGTCGGGTCAGTTCCACATTGTTTCCATGCGTTTAAAATATGTGCCTATATCCTTCGTGCCGAAAGCAGCAACAATAAAAATTTGATAGCGCGCTCAACGGCTTTGTTCTTAATGCGCGCGCACGCGGCGAATGCAGGACACAGCGATTGCACATCGGGCAATGGGCAGCTCACGAAAATCATCGTAATTACTATGATTTCGGTAATAAAATAAAGCAATTTCTGGCCCGCGCGCGCGCACATGCGGCTTATCTTGAAATTTAATAAATACCCAGCGCCACTCGCCTCTCTCCTCACTTAACTTAAGGCCAAGGTGGAGAAGGAAAAACACGCGCCGAGTTAAAAATATATAACGATACATGAGGACGTGCGCAACATCAACGTCGATTGAATATTATATACTTTATGATGAATACTTATGAGCGAAAAATATGTCTGCGTTATTATCGCCGGCGGCACGCGCGTCCCACCCTGCCGTTAATAGCGCATGTAATGCGTGGATATTTGCTTAAGTAACTGTGCGCAATTTGCATTATCGCATACATGATCTATTTCGTGGCGAAATGCTATAGTTTCGTAATTGTAACCAGCGTTGCCGAAGAAGAAGAAGAGGAAGTCGTAAGTCAAAACAACTGTTTTGGGCCAGGCGCAGGACAGGTGACTTAACCCTTTAAGTAAACATTAAACCGTTTTTATTTGCTTATACTTGGTAATTATCAGGCAATGAATCGCTGAGTTTTGCTAGGATGCGAAAGGACTACCACATTCGGACGAACAAATTTACGTTTCGGAACGCTGAAATAAATGATAGCAATTAATAAATACAAGATGCGGGCGCCGGGCGCTCCTACCCCGGTTTGGCGGGAGCATCCCAAAAATTCGGTCCGGGCGCTTGGGCGGTCACTGCCGAATTTATTAATCCCCCCAACAAGCGAATCGTGCAACTAGTGCCGCCGCGCAGCCGTTGCTGCTGATTCTAAACCGCAATGCATAAATCGCAAGCATAAAAAGCGGAGCCGATTTATTTCGGGGCGCTCCTTTGCAATTAGCATTTCGGGTTCTCGACTCGCCAATATCCTTCTTGCTCCTGCTCATAAATGTATTTGCATACATGTGTGTGGTGCTCACGAATGTGTTTTGTTGCAGTGCTGGGATTACTGCGAGAGTCTGGGCGTGTACGAGCGGACCCGCGGCCAAATGTGCGCCGACGACATTTGCGTAAGTAATTAATTTTCATTAATTAATCTTGTTCGCCGCTGCATCGGCGAACGAACGTGCGTGATGCACTTATAGTATTCGCGAATTCGACAGTGGTCGGCTGTTGGCTGTGCCCACCAAAGTCGTTTGACCGCTCTGCGAATACATATATTGCGATGGCATTTAATGTGCGCGCGGGGCATTTAATGATTTTGCGCTACCACTATGCGCGCAAAAGGTGGGCACCAAAGTTTTTTCTTTATGTTTATGGAGTTTTTGTGTTTTTCCTTCGCGCGCACACCGCAAAAACGGTGTTTTGTGTTCGGGCGCGCAAAAAATAACTTCCCACAACCCCCCCACCTACCGGGAAGCGGGTGGCGACCATGGAGGATTACCCCGAGCGGTGTCGTAAAATTCTGGCGTGCGTTATTGCACTTCGGGGACGCATTAAGCGAATTTACTGGCCAACACGCGTCATCGGTCACACACGCACTATGCGCGCGCCGTTTACGTTTACCTTTTTTTCGCCCGTCCGTCCCTGTTTATATTTATATTCATAGCGCACAATAATTTCGAACTGGGTACAAAAGAAGAAGGAGGGAGGGAGGCAAATTAATTAAAACAAAACCCATTTGTCCGTTTGCATCTTGTCCCTTCCGAGTTCATTATCTTTATCTTTAATATTAATGATGCCCCCGCGCGCCCGCGCGCTTTTCTGCATCTTGGTATCTGGGTACCTTGGATTGGTACCCAGATGACCGCCGCCTGACTGATGAATATTCCTCGGAGCGAAAAGATTAATCGATCACGCGACGCGATAAGCATTGGGAACCCGCCTCTCAACACCTACAACGCAAAGAGCGACAATGCCGATGCGATGCATTTAATTCCATTCTACTCGGCGCTCCGGCTTAAGTCACATACGTCGCCGTGGATATCACCCACCACGTTGCTGGTGCGGTACGGTACGTTCAGCCCAGATGGTGGGTGACATTAACGATTCGTGTTGTTCGCCCAGCAAACGTGGACTTTAAACAAGTGTCCCGATGATGGCGTATATCACCGTTTACGACACGATCCCTCTCTGCCAATGCGAAGAAATAAAACAACGCGCGTGTGACTTTAATTGCCATCGCGTCGAGCACATGCTAAATCGCGCGCGCGCGCGGAATTGTGTGTGGGCCGGCCGCTCGGATAAAACTTCAATTAAACCTTAAATTGCAATAAAACAAAGCAATTTGTTTAAATTCAACGGTGTGATGATCTTCAGTACTCCAGTAGAATGGCGCAAATGATCGTGTATCGTAAAGCAGATCGATTTGGAATAATACGATCGATGACAATCACGCCTGGTGGGATCGGCGCACACTTGTTGCAATGCGATTGCATCGCGGCGGCGCGGCGCGCGCGATATGTAATTGCGCGTATAACTCAACACCGAACGTTGTCCACCCATTCGAATGTATTAATTCCTAATTGCTTTCATACCGCGTGTGCCAAATGCGCGGCCGAGTGTTTCGGCGGCGCACTGGAGTAAAAAGTGAGGAATGTTTCGCACATCACGCGCCGGCCGGGCCGGGAATCGAGCCAATTTTTTAGTGTGTTACATTTAACGCACGCACACGATACTTGTTGCATCATCATCATCATCATCAACATCGGGGCCCCGAATCATTACTGAAGAAATACGCGGTCGGTCGCCGCGATCGGCGGTAAATCGAAAACGGTTAAACGGCAATCCGGGGTTCGATCGCGCATAAAAAGGAAAACGATTAACATTTTAATAGTTTCGCAGTAGAACAACCTTGGTCGAGGTGGAGGCATTGGTCACTAATGCATCATTATTTTATTGATTGTTTATCGGCGCGTACAACACGCACCAGCGTAAAGTCGCTCGTAAAATCCGAATAACAATAAAAACGCGTTTCGAAAAGGTGGCTAAACGTGAAAAGCGTATACCCAACACACGCACACACACATGCCGATGAGATCAAAGCCGATACGTCTTGCGCTATTGCGGCGAGAGAGGTAGTCAGCGAGAGTCAGGGAATCGTCTCAACGGCGCGCACGTCGGAGATGCTGTTTGCGATGTTGATGCGCGAGATCTCATCCGGCCCGGGCAGCAAGCACACACAGCGCGAGTGCCAAGTGTTTTTCAAGAAAAACACACAATTCGTGACCGCGCATTCGATCGGGGCAATTATTTTTGTAAACAGATAGCAAACGCACTCGCGCTCGGGAAGGCCGTGAGAGTTTTTCCACTCATTGCGCGCTGTTTTTCGTCCCGTTTGAGACTTTGTCAAATATATCTCCTTCAATAAATGCAACAGAGTTGTAGCATATACAAGAGGCAAATGTTTGCGTCGGGTGCGGGGCGATAATGTTTCGATGATAATATCCATTAAAACGTTCTTAATATGGTCGGTTGGTTTTTGCGGGTGTTTCATGGGGAGAGTTAGAGAGCGTATGTAGATCGAATGATCTATGAAACGAGGCATGGCGCAGTTAACTTTGTTGCTTGTAACCATTTAGCCAATGTGCGGCGAAGAAGACTCCCTAATGGATGTTGCAAAAGTTGCAATCAACAGTTTGGAGGTGATTTAGCATATATTTGCGCATCGGGCTGTATGAGGAAATGTTTCGATGCGCGGAAATTTTCAGCGATTTCGCGATTTTATTGCCGTAATTATACACGCCTCGCGAATGCGTCGTGATTCTTCTAACATTTGCGATGCATTAAAACCGCGCGCGGTTTGCGTGACGCCGACATATCCAACATGCTTCGGCGAAATAAACGTCAAATTACGTTAATAATTCGATAAATAATTGGTGGCTTTTTTGATGCACCGTTAATGCCGCGAGTAATTAAAACTGCGAAACTATTAATAACGTTTGGATCGGGATTTCGGAGTGACTAGGTATGTGTCTGCCTCTCCCAACATGGGTAAATGATCGTCGGTATCAGCAGATCGATAGTAAAACATTGGCATTACAAGTAGGCGAACGCGCGCAGTGTTCGTTCGTTTTTTATTATCGAAATGCATCAAAAGAAAATATCAAGTTACTCTTATTCCCTACCTACACGTCCTTCGCTTTCCGCCACACGCACAATCCTTGTGTGCGTTGGACGACACTTAAAACAACAGCGCGGCCCATAAATAAAT
Source organism: Myllaena sp. GC000078 (assembly GCA_030264135.1). NCBI lineage: Eukaryota > Metazoa > Arthropoda > Insecta > Coleoptera > Staphylinidae > Myllaena > Myllaena sp. GC000078. Next base: position 2,341 of record JARJDR010009822.1, on the reverse strand, counting down.
ATCAGCTTTGATCAGATTTACATTTCAGTAATGCGACGCGTTTTCACTTGTTTTATACACGCGTTCGTTCATGGTGATTGGTTTAGCACGCGAAAAATCATTAAACGCTCGTGTTTGCCGGTCTGCAGATATACGCCCGTTTTATATTGGCGAGAATTATATATGCGCTATCCGCGAAAGCAATCTAAATTTGTTTTTCGTTCTGTTGCAGTTGGAAGGATGCAAACATGCGTGCGAGTTTCATAATGCGCCGACGACAACGACGACAACGACAACGACGATGACGACAAGGAAGCCATCGGTGGAGTATCTCAAGATATTCGAACCAAAATTGACCAAGGACGGCGTACGTATCGGCTGGTCCTGGACGGGATCGTCATCCAGCACGTTTATGGTGGTTGGCAAAACTGCAAATTCCATCGGCGCGTGGGAGGAGATTCAGCAAACGGCCGATCAACATATTGTTCTCGGTGCGGACGCGCCCAAATACGCCGAAATCATTGTGTTAGTGTATGACCCCGCCGGCTATGTGCATGAAGTCGCCACCAAATTAGTGTTCACTCTTCGCCCGAAGCGCTCCATCGCGAATGCATCGTCAAAAGTGCATTTTGATACAACTTGGTCAGCTAATGTAAGTTATGCGTTAATGTCGATTGTGATCGTATCGTGTGCATTTGTTTGTATTATTGTCGCTGGCTGCATTTGCTGGGTATCGCTAAGCAGACGAAAACTGAAGACGGCCGAGGTCAGTTGGGTGTAAATTAAGGATCGATCGCATTGCAAAGCGGCGTGTCGTGAATAATTTATGACTGTGTGACTTATATTGATGGCTTAGAGGAAAGAATTGTGCAATATTGAATATTAAATATTTGTATATAGTACGTGATGTACCACTGTTTGTAAATAAATTTATGAAGATTATAGAGTAGGGTTCAATAAGAATAACATTGCAATTTCAATCAAAATTTCATCGTCCTGTTTAGTCCTGTTTAGTCGTTTGCCGAAAGTTACAATTGCGTTATGGAAATTTTTGAAGTAATACCATTCTTCTGCGCCGTTATCACATGCATATGTTTTATACTAGATTACAAGCTGAGTGTTATTCATTTTTGCTTCGCGTTTTGCAGTAAATCGCGTATGAAGTTTATAATCTATTCGCGTTTTGATTACGGTTCGTGATCATCACGGTTATTCACTAACGCTCGCACCTCGTGTATGTGAGTTGGAATTATATTATATGTGAATAAAATTATTGTTGTATTTACTTATTTATTTAATGTGAACGTTTGAACATCGAGCATAGATGAGTTATTACATTTAAGATTTTTAAAAAATTTTATATAAAACAGGGTTGTGACATTCTGTGGCAGGAAACGGAACTAAATTACACATTTCTTTAATTTAGTATAGTTCTGTAATAAGATATTTTCAATCAGTTCGGCTATTTCACGAAAGATGGCAACATGTATGTCACTTTTTTACGAAATCGAATTTAAACTCCGTTGAACACGGAGATATGAAACTTTTCGGACACCTCCATCACGGACACCCTCTTCTCGCCGCGGCGAAACTCGGATATAACGTTCATTTTTTCCCGGTCCCCACGAAAACGTTATAACGAAGTTTTACTGTATATAGATAAAAAAATTATTAACACTTCCTTTTACGTTCGGCACGCGACCGCAGCGCAATGCGATCACCGGAGCGATGCGTCATCGTGCACCCATAAGCAATGCATTGGACAACCATACAACTCTACGAAACCAAGTAAACCAGTAAAGGAAGTTAATAAATCGTTCTCGTCCACACTCGCGTGACAGAGAAGCTGACTGCGCTCACCTGCACAGGTCGCCCGACCACATTTCCGGGAACGAAGCGTGTGTTTAAAGTATTACTTGAATTGTGCTAAACGTGCTCGTTTCGAAACGCTAATGTTAAAACTATGGTTAATTACGTTATACACCATCGGCTCAACGAAACGCTCAACCAAAAGATAATAACATTGATATATACTATTGGTGTACGAATTGAATTTTAATCATTTCGATATTGTTTATTGTGATAAATATGACATCAAATTGGCATAATAATAATAGTAGATTATTTTGCTGGAACGCGTATGATTTTTCACGCCATCTGCGCAAAGGTTTGCTGCCGAGGCGTCAGCCGAGGCTTGCAATATGCGCAGATGGCGTGAAACAACACGCGTTCCAGCAAAATATAATATTTTATCGTCACTGATTGATATAATTATGAAAAATTAATTATTGAAACAAATCGTAAAAAAATACGTGGCAACCTCGGATATGCCAGATATGCAGCGCAAGAGCATGCAAGCACA
>JARJDR010009819.1:0-13717 GCA_030264135.1 Myllaena sp. GC000078 | reverse complement strand
TATAGCTTTGTATTTGCATTTTGATTGATTGCAGATGAACCACCATAGCCACTTATCTCTATCCTATTAAGGGCCAGGTGCCCGCCGTTAAATATTGGGAAAAGGATAAGCCGGCGGCGCAACCGAAAAAAATGTATTGATGAGCTTCGGCTGGTGGTGTTATGATTTGGGTATTTTTGATGAATTTTTTTGGCGCCATCCCCCGCCGCGATGAAAGAGAATATATTAACTGAAAGTCGATTTAGTTATATACGAATGCAAAACCGGTTACGATGTGCTTTCCCGCACCGGTTTTATGATATTTTTTGTTGTTTGTGGTTGGAAAAAGGTTCGAATAATTGAATTTTGTCATTTTGTAGAAAAGTTTGCACCGTGGGACGCAGCGGGGGAGGTTTTTTGTGCCTCAAAGCAATTAATACGATCGATACGGTGTGGCTTTTAATAAAATGAACACAACCATCTTAGTTTTACACGCGAACTAATCCTGGGCCGGGCGCAAAACTCAACGAACATCGGTATCGTGCTTGGGGGCGCGCTACCACCACCGCGGCGCCAGCGCCGGCTTCGTTTTCTCTCTGCTTGTGCGCCGCGTGTGTTTACCTAAAAGTTTCGCCAGTCTCTACGTCCTACGGCCGTAATTAGACGCAAATTGATATGAATTATATTTTAAGCACTTTCGTAACGAAAATCATAGTTTAATTACCATGATGTTGTTTATTATACCCAAATGACAATATCTCTTCATTCTGAGGCTGTTGTGTTTCGTTCGTTCGTATGGCATGATTAATTGGAGCGTCTGAAAATTTATATCAATCCTCCAATTTTATCCTTAAATCCTTACAACCTTGGTTAGTTTGGAAAGTATATATGAAACAGATTAAAATTTAATATTTAAATTCTGAAAAAAAAGGAGAAATACTAGTTAAATTTTATAGAGATTACTTGTCGGGATAAATATATTATATTTCCAGTTGGATGCAGGAGGAGGCATAGGACTAGTAGAGAAGCAGCCGCGTTGGCGTACTTGATACATACATTCATATGAGAGTTGCCAGTCGGACGCGCGGCAGGTGAAATGTGCGGATACACCACGCGTTCGTTCCCTATGCACACCCGTGACACATACGAAACATTTCCGCCGCCGCCGCCGCCGCCGCCGCCGCCGCCAACAAAGTAAAAAAGAGATATTTTGCAATAGCTGAAACACAAGTGAATAAGTTTTTTATGCGCCGTTAGACGTATAGTGAAGTGAACTTTCGTGTACGTAGAGTTCTTTACGCTCACATGTCTTTTGCTCTTCTTCTCTTTTTTATAAAATATGCAAAGATGAGCTTCCGGCTCATGTCTGACCGAGCCTTTTTTTTGAATGGTTTTTCATATACTGGTTGTTATTTTCGAATTCACATTAAAATTAAAGATGCAAAATACCTAAGGACAACCATCAGGAATACATTTACTATAAAACCATCAAATTCAACATGTAAATCATGAAAAGACGCGGAAAAAATTAATTGTGCGACTCTGCGTCTATTTGCATAGTCGTTAGCAGGGAGCATTCTCAAACAATAAAACACGAGCGCGCTTTTGTAAAAAGAGCGTAAAGCTGACGTAAAAATGACGTATACGAGGCGAGAGCCACTCACAATAATAGGAGCAAAGTAAAACGGCGGCCGGCGCGGCGGTGGCGGCGCGTGCGCGCATACATTGCATGATTAATAATTACAAGAAACAGCTTATAATAATTTATACCACAGTCATCATAAATAACGACAGCGCGGCTACTTATAAAGCATTCAGTGCGCGCGCTTTCGTGTACGGTTCACCCTCACCCTCCTTGCGCATTGTTGCAAATTTTTGGGAAAAGCAGCCCACATACAGTGCGCCATGCGAAATTCACACGCACTTCGCGTAATGAGCAAACTTTTGGCGTCGTGCCGCAAACATACGGTTGGAGTGCGGACAAGACAAATGAATTCTTTACAATTCTCGGCCGACGCCGACGCGACGGGGGGTTGATTGATATTCCGCGGACACTTCAATTTCGAAAGAATTTCCTCGCCGCAGCCGCCGATACAAAGCGACCAGATATAACGACCTTTCTTTTCATATCCCACGAAGAAGAGCGGCACATATGAAATCGCATCGCTCCCAATGCGGCGCGGTGGGCGCACATGCGGTGCGCCGCGTTTCATTTATCTTCCCTCGCGCGCGGAGACATTTGGAGAGTGCGGTCCAGCAGCACTCGGCCCCGGAGAAACTTTTGAATTTCCCTCCTGCCGCGTGCGAAATCTTAATGCTACGCCAGGAAAAACCTGCGGCGCGCTCGAGTTTCTATTCTCTTTAGGATTCACGATTCACGTCCGTGTGATTTTCCAACTGATATCCGTCGCGCGCTGGCCGAGCTTATCCCTTCGCCCATTGTATTATTGTGTATTATGTGCATAAGGACGGCGCACAGCTCGGCCGCACATTATTTCAACGACGGTATGTATGCAACGCAACTTCGTATCGTGGAAAACTTGCGTTCCTAGATATCGTTGTTCATTTTCTCCTTTCGTCCTGGTACTTCTTCTTTTTTTTTTTTTGATTTGGTTTCTAAGATGAGATTTCTTTCCGAGACTTTACTTAAATGCTGTTTCCTGTTTGCTGTTTGCTGTTTACTATTGTTCGGCTGTCTGGAAAAGTTCATATAGGCAAGCGAAGTGTGCGAGTGACGCGTGTTTGATATATGTACCCACCTGGAGGAAAAAGTCACTGCTTAAGATAGCGGTCGCGCGCTATATTTCATTGGTTTAATCACATTAATCCGCATTCGTACTCCGGGCGGGGGTGGTAGGTGGGATGTGGGATGTGCGTTTGTATGCGGATGAGGCGTAGGTATGTTTGATTGAGAATAATGTGGGAGCTTGTATCGGACCGCAAGGCAAATTTACCCAGCGTATGCATTCGAAACCTCTCGGCGTTGAACAGCAGGCCTTCGGTTGGGGTCAGTCGGTGGGCGAATGTGTTGGCTTGCGGTTTGTGAGGTCAGTTTGTGCTGTAAATATCATACGTATGTCATACTCAGATTTCGGGAGGCACCTACCGCACGCATACGTGCCGCGCCGTGGCGTGGGTGCGGCGCTAGATGAATTTATACCTACTGGCGCTGAAAGCGAAGTGAACCTGAGGATAACGTGTGTTTCCTTTCCGAGAGGTACACACGCCCTCGCGATCGTGTCAGATCCGGTTCAAACGCAAATATGACACAAAGCCATGCCCATCCATCCATCTATCTCTCTGGCGTGCTCAAATTTTCGATTCAATTAGTCGGCTCTACTTTTGCAACATTTGCGAATTGAAATCCGACCGGTCGCTAACTTTAAAATGACGTGTGTATATTGTTATGATTGATGGAACATATTTTACATCAAAAAGTTTCTATAAGTACGCCTATACATATAAAATTTACTATAAATAAATCCGCTATTTAGTTGCATGTGAACTAAAACAAATAAATATTTACGACAACCAATAATAATTTCAGTGCCCGGCCATCAATTTATATTTTATAGCAAATTACACACACATTTTCGGACAATGCAACAATTTATTCCGGGCCGCGCCACGCGTAAATGTCTAATGGATACGCAATTAGTGATTCGTTATTAATGTTTACCCTCCGAAACTACCCCGAACGCCATTTTCCATAACGATCAACCATCGAATGACACGTACAGCACGGTACTTATGTGGTACGCACATGCATGGCGATGAAGCGCCCGGCGCCTCCACCGCATCGCGTTCAATGCGTCATGCAGCGGGGGCGCAGAGTTGCCAACCGTTAACGAATTCGCAATGATGATGGGTGGCGGTGTGCATCGCTGCCCTTATCAAAACACACGCGTTCGTATGGGTGCGCGCCATCGATCGTTAAGTAACACGATGCGATGCTATCAAGTTCTTGTCAACTGTCTGTGCAAAAAATACATCGAAAAAATGATACTGATGCTGATGCGGTTTGTAGCAATCTCCAAACTTCCATGACTAAGTACAAACTCCAATTTTTTAAAATGTCATTAGGCTCTCGATCGATTAGATGATTGATACAAAAAAAATGTTTAAATATTATAATTGAGGTGAAATTTACATCGCAACAAAATGGGGTGCACTTCTTTGTGAATTATATACGCTCATGCACACGCAACACGTGCGCCTCTTTTGTGGTGCACATGACAACAAATATAACTTTGCTTCCCTCTCTCAACTGGGTCGCTGGGTAAAAAGCCGTTTACTACTACAGCGCAGAAGTATACTTACGAAGCGGCCCTTTTTTTCCGGTCTACCTTATGCGGCATTCTTATCAAAATATATATTAGGTAGCTACTTCAACCCGCGCGTTATAAACCCCAACGTTGGGTACGCGTCGGTTCAGATCAATCAACCCGCAAGATGACTAGCTGTGTGTAATAATGCCGCCAAGAAATATGATGATTATTTTTTTCTATATGAACTGAAAATGCGCGCTCGCTCATGCTGACGGAGTAAGTGCGCTCATGCCCTATTTATTCTCGCAATTTATTAATACACACTGCATGTCTTTCCGGTGGTTGTTGGCTTGGTTTGTCTGTTCTGTTGCGTCTCGGCGCTTTTGTTATTTGTCTGCAAGCCACTGAGTGGAAGCGCATCCCGCACTCGCGGACAAAACACAAAAGTGAATTAAGTTATAGCAGTCGACGAGTGGAGAGGAGAGGCATATCTGACGCCAGTCTGTTTAAACAGCCGCTGAAAGAGAGTCGAGCATGGAAGTGGGACTTCGTCGAATTACGTTCTCGAGACGGAAGAAGACGACTTCCGGAGGAGGAAGCTAATAAAATATATTTATTTCATGTGTCAATTTACGTCGTTTTGACGCATTCCTGCGTTTTGTCTTTTGTGTAGAATAACAAGTTTACAGCATGAACGAAATCAAGAGAGCGCAAAACACAGCGGCTGCTGCTGCTGCTGTTGCTGATCCTCCTTTCTCGTCCTTCGTCCTTTGCACACATAGGAGTACACATTTGCCGTGTTTGCCGATTCCCGGTCGGTGGTGGAATATAATAAATTTGATGAAATTTTGCGTTTTTGAAGTCAATTCGTATCATGTGTTCAATTAATTTTATTCATATTTGAATAATTTCAAGCCAACAGCAGTTAGCAAGGATATGCGTGGAAAATAATAGAGGTGAAGATGGTCACACCGGTGCGCGCGTTGATATATGAATTAAAATAGCAAGAATGATAAATTGACATGACAATAAATAAAAGCACCGTAGCGAGTAATTGCATCGTCACTTTATTCCCGGTAGCCCGTCCTGTCAGGGTTTAAATGACAGTACAATTATTGTGGTGGCGCGCGGGGAGGACGGCCAGGCAGGCATCTGGTATACGTGTTGCTCCTGCCCGACCTGCGGGCCCGAATCCTTCAGACGTTTCTCTTACAAATCTCATAAATAATCTCATCTTTTCATTTCTGAGTGCCACCGAATCCCTTCATATTTTTTGTTAGCTCATATAGACATTTGGTACAGATTGAGTCGTAGATATTGGACGGGTGGACCTCCCCTCAACATCCTGGATTTACTTGTCGCTTTGCAATAATTGCGTAGACGATTTATTATTACACGGACCCTGTGGACATTTCTATGCAGCAATTAACCTTTGAATACCTGAAAGACTTAGTTTGAAAGTATTTAATTTAGTAATAAGTGGAATTCAAAGGATTTTTTTAGCGTAATTTACAATTATAACAGCAAAGTAATTGCATGGCAAAATAAACAAATGTCCTAAGTGCAAATGCAGATTTGATCCACCCAGTAGGCGGATATTTGTTCGGAGCGTGCGAGTATGTGACCGCGGCGCGGATGAAATTTGAAAATCTTGTCTAAACAGTAACTGAAGCGTAGGCGGCATGCGGTGGTGCCCATTGAAATGTGTTGACAGAGCACTCCACCAGAAATGAGTAGTTCTTGTTTATTTCATTTTCATCGCATGCTTGCGCACCGCCGACGCGACGTTTATATCAATCCACACGCCGCGCCGCGCCGGCTGAAAGTTGGATGGTGACGCTGATGTGCAAATATCTATTTGCAAACCTAAATTCTTTCATCGCATTACGGCCGCCATAAATAAATGCATTCCAATCGCGCGCTGTCAACTAATAATCATTTAGAGCGCATTGGATTGTGTCGCGGGGATCAAGGCAAATCAGGGCAATGATTCTTTCCCATTCCGTCACTTATCAAGCGTTTTCGCGCCGAACAAAGCGAAAGTTGAGTGGTGAATAAATGAATTACTCATCATCGCAAAGTGGATTAGCAATTCATATATCCAGAGAAGTTAGCGCGCGCGCGACAAGCGACGAAAGTTAAGATTCCCATTAGAATCGGTAAGCAACTAGTCGCATGGAACTACTTACTTACTTTTGCGCTCCTCTTCCTCCTCCTCATCGTCGTGCTTTTCCACCCCCAAGCTAAAAACAAATAAGAGCGCATAGACAAGGCGCGTATTGATTTTTCGAAAATGGGAGCGAATGAAAACGTCATTAATTCTCGATTTTACCCACCCACCCCCATGACCCACGCTGTGCAGCTTTGGCTTAGTACGTTGTAATACACCGTGGAAATCTTAATCCGGAATTATCGAAACGAGCCCCCAAGTTTTGTTGCGTCTCATTTTGCATATATTATAAGCAGTAAATTTTCTTTTAATATCACTTTTTCTAATGTTAATAAATTAAATTGCATTCATCATCGGGTATAGCAACTCTCTTCATCTCTTAATGAATAACGAATTGCCCTCCAGAGGCTGTGCGGCGCGTGCTTAATATTTCTATTAATTAATCTACTTTGCTTTGATCGCGTTGCGCGCGAGCGAGCGACGACGGCGACGTTGATATCATCGTTGGGCAAAAAATGATTATTTATGCGCGCCGTCTTCTTCGGCGTCGGCCGTTGCGTAAATATTCATTCGCCCCCCCTGCGTGGATTTACTTAATACACCGAGGAAGTAGGTAAAAAGATATAAAGACTAATTTTATGATCGGAATAAAATTATCTGGCGGCGCGCAATTGGCCTCGCCTTTTGTTATCAGCGCATCGTTTTGTGTCCGCTGCACAAATGAGCGAAATGAGCGCTGCGTTAATGAAAGAAAATATTCATTATCTAATCGAGATTAGCGGGGCGACGTTCACTGTCGCGACCGAATAAATTCGGAACCGGCATATAACTTGGGCCAATCGGCGTAGATCGTAGGCTCGTTAGAAATTATTCATACCGAAGTTTGAATTGAACTTGACGGTGACAAAGACTCATTTACGAGGAGAAATCTTCAAATGACCATAGCTAAAAAGAATGACTATAGAATTAATTAAATTTTCTCCCTTTTGTAGTATGTTGAAGATAATTCAAACTCTTTGGGGGACGAATGAAAAAAATATAAACAAACCTATCAAAAGTCAATGCGGTGATGACGCCCAACAAGTACCTTCGCGGCGTGTGAAAAAGGAGAGAAAGGTTCGCGCTAAATTTTTAGGAATTTTATATCATTTGCGTCGTCCTTTTTCCCTCAGACCGATATCCAGTGAATAAATAATGATAGCGATGACCTGAGTTACGCAAACTAGAGCGTGCGCGTCGTCGGGTCAAAGCTTACACCGCGGCGATAAAGCACAGGCGGAATTTACTGATATTGATAATCGATAGCGCGAATTGCATCTTGGGCACCACGCAAAAAGAAACGCGCGGCGGTGGGAATTGAAGAACAAAAGAATTCCTTCTTTGCCACACAACGTTTTACTAGTTTCGGGGCGTCATAAAAATATGGTTAATCTCTAGAGGATTAAGACGTGCGCGGGAGGATGGCGCACAAAAGAATCCTTAAACGTTTTCACTTTCGTTTCGCGCGGCCGGCCCACAGTGAGCGCGCGAGAAAGAGAAAAGTCGGTTAATGCACGTTGTAAAACTTCAATTATTGGGCGGCACGTAGCCCTCCGTAGGTACCTATACATCGACGCCGACATTATAACTGCATGCTATCAATTGCCCGTGAAAGGACTAGGTGAGTGTGAGGGGTGGTCGGTGAGAAGTTATTCACACACGTGCCGGCGCGGCACGGCGCGGCGGGCGGAGGACACGGGGAAAACACGAGGAGGCGAAGGGCGGATTGAAAAATGAATGTGCGAGATTCGAAAAGCATCGGCGGGGGCGACCCTTTAGCCCCCCCGCTTCACACATGCGCGGCGGCTGCATTGTTGTAAATTATAGTGGTGGTGTGTTTGTTGTTTGTTGTGTATGCGGTCCATAGTAAATTATACATCCTTCTTGGCCGAAGACAAATCGGTTGTATCAATAATACATCACCCGAATATCATTTCCACCAGGTGTATCGGTAAGAAGACATTTTCTTGCAAACGCAAGCATAATCTCGAGGCGTGTAATTTACGCGATATTTCACGTGTGTTGCAATGCATTTACAATGCGAGTGTGAGGAGGGAAATTGTTGCATCGATAGCGTATGCAGCGTAACGACTTCTTTCGTTCACGCGCGCGCGACTCGCGCAGCATCCAGTCGGAAACGCGTAATAAATCACCGGAACAATGCCCATTATACCTATGTTGCACCAAACTTAATTCTCTGGATCGAAGTGAACAGATAAATATTGATATTGGCATCTTTCTCTTCTCTGCGCCGCACGCAATAAGGATAACGATCAGTGAGGTGGGCGGCTTTAAGGGTAGGAGGGATGATTCTCAGCAGAAACTAAGAGTCACGTTTGTATTTTGTGCCAGCAGCCACCAACACAATAGTGCCAGCGTACACGCATTCCATTCATTTTTCGTTTGGAAATTGGAATAAATAGAGGCACACGCACTGAAAAAATATATATAATCAATCAATGAGTGATTTTGATAGAACCCAAAGCGTATTGGATGCGTTCGCATAGAATGAGTGCGGTGTGATGGAAGGAGGGAGCGTGATTGATTATCTATGCTATTCTGCGATCTTCATTATTAATATTAAATGAATATCTGGAATTATTGAACGCCCTACTTTTATTGGAAGCGGGTGGAATTAATTAATATTGCGGTTAATCTACCATTTTGATGATATATCTGATTAGTATTGGTTTGTTGGTTGTATTTATTTCGATTTTGTTTTCATATTGAGGTTTAATTGACTTGAAAATGTATATGGATTCGTTAGTATCGGCAATCACGTTTATAATAAGCGCAATAACAAAATATTCATTATCCTTTAATTCATTGGAAACCAATCCATTGTTTCAAGATTAATAAAGCTATTGAAGTGGAGTGGAATTAAGCAAGTAACTGGCAATCGATGAAGATCCAATTACACACTTTTTGATTAAACTCCCTCCCCGCAAATCATTACAAGTTTCGCCTTCGCCTCTCTCGCGCGCTGTAACCGAAGAGGTGTATCCTTTGCCGGTTGTTGCACTTCACGTTTGGGAAAATTATCCATTGAATGTCCAGTTAACTTCCCAATTGACCTATAGTTGGTAATTCCACTTAACCGAAACAAGCATCATCGTAGACAACAATAACATTGCAGTAAGCGGCTGCCTCCAAAGCGGGGGGTCAAGTAGCGCATAGACAAGGTGCCTCCACCAACGCTCGGCATCGCAATAAGAGCGCCTTGCCTATCCCCAATTTCAAAGTTTACTTTCCAATTACTATACAATCATGATGGTGATTGGTCAGTTTCGCCTTCCCATCGGCGATTGTTTCTATCTTTGGCAAGTCGTTAACTCCTTCCTCGGTGCTTTAGCTATATTCTTAGAAAACGCCTTGCGATTGATTAAATTTCATCGGCCCGCTATTGGTTCGCGAGAAATACGTTATGCGCTTGATAAATTCCACTCATTTGTATTGTAAATATCGTGTCAGAACGCCGAGGCGGAATCGATAATTGAAAACAAGTAGTTTAAACAACGGGAAAGTTGTTGTTGCTCACATGGCGATGGCGCCAGGCTGATGGGCTGGGTAGTGGTGGTTTCTGGAATGTAAGTCAAAGCAAACGATTGATCATCAATCATCGTCGAGTTCATTTTTCACATGCATCATATGTACACACATTCTTTCCGACAGCGGCTGTCGCACGAGCGTTTTGGATTTATGTTCCGCTTAAACAAATGCCCTTGTCGCCTTCTCCAGTAGGCGGCAGTGTTAGTTGTTCCTATTTGCTTAGTGAAAAATTTAATGAATTCCCGCGTCATTCACTCTCGCCGCCGTCCATGCAAACTAAAGAGATAATTGATTTTGCAACAATGTTAAAGAGTTTTCGGTGTGTGCAACACGCGCGCGGAGGCGCCGGGCGTCGTGTCGCCTACTAATGAAGGGTCCTTTAAGCTCGCCGCGGCTTTCAACTGGATTTGCGAGATCAAACGGACGTGGGCCGACTTAAGTTGCAGCGCTCGGCGCATATTTCGTCGTGTTGATGAAAACACCGTCCCGTCCGGGCCCGAGCGTAGATTTAGTTAAAACGCACGATTGTTGTATGCTAACGAGTGTCACTCGTTTACGTTGCGTTATTATCACTTCCGCAAGAGGTTAAAAATATTTGCATTTCCAGGCACACACGTGTGCTGTGTGAAAATATCTCCATCAGTGTGGAGAGGTCGGCACGCATTTCAAAGGATTTACACATAAATATTAGTGAGACAAGGGCCGTGGTAGCGGAAGTTTGTGACAAAGTAAACTTTAGTTGCAATCTTGGCAAATTTAAAACGACGAGACTCTCCCGTCTGCCACGCGCTGATGTTTACGTAACAAAGGCGTCGCGTTAAGGACCACTTTAATAATCTCTGCGTTGACGGCGGCGCACGGCGTCGTCCTCCAGAGCATTTTGAATATGGAATTATGTTTTGGTAGTCGGTCGCGTTCGAGTTCGATGAACTATTAAGTAATGCTTAACAATGTCTCGGCGCAAACTTTCGCGAGCGTATGGTGAGGATGAGACGGCGTCAGTGACTTGCGAATATAAAATGCAAAGTTTCAAACAATAATAATATCGATTTAATCGAGTGTATTCGAAATAGATTCAGAACTTTAATATTTCCGAATTAGGAATGGCTAGAAATTAAGATACTACTCGTATGAGTGTGAATATGAAATATAAAAGCGAGCCGTGAGATAAAGTGAGCAATATTTGATCGTAAAATAACATTGATTAACAATTACGGCGATGCTGTTCTTCTGTGTTGGGTGCATCGACTTTATCAGCGGCTCGCTTTATATCGGCCGTCGTGAAATTATGGCGGGGTATAAAAAACGCCCCGATACTTTACCATAATATTGACTCCTTCGTTATTATTGAATTACGGTTGCTATAATATCCAAAAAAGACAAGCAGGCTAATAAACTTTAATTTTGCAATGGCTCACATGTTTCACATTAAATATTTCTATCATTCTCGTTTTAGTTTTGTTTCGAAAATGTGTGCGTTCGAAAGAAAAATTTAATTTAAAAAAACAAATATGTTAGTAGCTGGTGTTGGGGTTGTGAATGTTTGCACAATATACGAGTAACAAATATTATATTTCAATAAATAAGCTCGCATTCAATTTCCGCCGTTCCACCCACACAACGCAGGGGTTTTCTTCAAACACTTTGTGCGCCGCCGTCGGCGAAAAGCATAAAACCGTGCCGCGACACCAGCAAAAACGTACATGAAAGCCATAGGACATGCATATTATCTTCTAATATCCGGTATTGTATTATTGACAACCGTTTGCGGTCTATTCATATGTTTGTCACCATGCGGCGATTATGTTTAGCGTAGGCGTTCGTCGCTTCTTCCTGTTCATTCAATTAAACGGGCATAATGTGCGCGCACATATCCTGCACGCGTGAAGAGGCAAGCGAATCAATTGAGCAGAAACGAATCGGGCAATTGCGATAAAATTGTCCATTTCGATTAGGTCCATGTTCATGGCGAATTGAGACAAACTGCGAGTATGTCACATGTCGACTGAAAGTGTTGTGTTTAATGTTTCGAGATGGCAAAAAGAAGAGAAGTGAAAAGCGCCACAATAAGTGCTTTCGCACCATGAAGACGTTTATTACTTGAGGGTGGTTTTTTTTTTGGGGAAAAGTTTGAATTCATATAATTTATGATGTCGCTTTTCGAATTACTATTGTCCTAATTCAGTGCTGCGAGATTACTTACGTGTAAGTAAATTAAATCTGGAATTTAACCGTCGCCGTCGGCGGATTTATGTCGTTTACGTGTCTCAGATCCATTTCGGGATAAAACATTTGAATGCGAATAACTGGCGGACAGGTAATTAATATCGCAGGTGCCACTAAAAATCTTCCGCGATTGCAATCACGGCGTGCGCGTTGGCTGCGAATGCGCCCGTGTATGGAGCGCAGGGCATATATCACGAAGCAATTAACAAAACCAAACAGTGCCATGCTTTATACTGCAATACCAATACGGTTGCCATCCACATACGCACTTCTGGCGCCGCCAGCTTACATGGAAACATTGATTGGTTTATCGACCATACGACCACACGTTCGATTTTACGTGTGACTTATGAAATACTAACTAATACTATAAAACTAAGTAATTTGGTCACCCTAGGCATGCAATCAATTCATTGCATAACAATTCATCGGCCGGGGTGGTGGTGCGCGCCCTCGTTCTATCAGCATTAGTCACTTATTACGTTTCTGTCCGCGTCGCGCACTTCGTGACAGATTGCGTACCGGCGGCGGCACTAATCAGTCACGATTAAGATTGTGTCGTGTGATATGATACTTTTGTGTTTTTTGGCACCAACCCGCAACAGAAGTTAATGAATCAATGAATAACGTGCAATATTTTCGTATTTTCATCATCACTGAAAGTTGTATCGAATACATCTAACAAGTAAACAATATCAAATGTGTTGCAAGTTATTGTTTCTGCTCAATTCGCTCGCTTTCGTCCTACCCGCAGCGCTGCTTAAATTATTATTTACATGAAATTTGCATTGCGCGCGCAGATGCAGGTGCACGCGTATGCATAAATTTCATACAGCAGCATCATTCTCCCGCTAAACGAGATTTCATTTAAATAATATATACTACGAAAATGGAGCGCATTAAAAACGAATTCGTGGATGCGTTCTTGTTCTTCTACTTGATATTTAAATGACGAGACCTATTGATTTTTGATGGGCCTCCGAAAAACACACGCAAGACGTTACTTGATTTGCATAATACATTTTCACTTTATCGCATGGCCAGTAACACACTATCGATATTAGGTGGTCGCACAATAGTTGCACAATCAGTGCGGGCGAGGGCTTTTTATTAGCGCACAATAGTTGCTGCAGTTGCTGCGCGGACGAACGAACGCTTTATTTAACTCTCACCGCCTTGGAATATTATATATATATAAATCCTTTCTGTTATTAATGCCCAGTTCACACGCAGCCGGTAATTTAGTGGAGTAGTCAAGTAATTTAGTATTCCACCTCGCGCCAAACGTGTGTATGGCGGATTCGCGCACCACGAGACGACTTGTAAATAGCACCAACGCGGGGGTGGTACACGCTTTATTTCGCGCCCCATTATACGAATAACAATGCGCTGCCGATGCGTACACGTTGCGCTAATCCGCGCGCACAAAACGCGGAGAGACATTCACCGAACCAACTATGCGATATGAGGAAGAATCATCGACTGG
>JARJDR010009814.1:0-26306 GCA_030264135.1 Myllaena sp. GC000078 | reverse complement strand
CCGCCGCCTTCGACGTCGTTTAGTAAGTGTTCGGCGGCGCCGTCCGTTGCGTTCGAATTGTGTCTCCAGCGCGCGCGCGCGCGTAAAGCGCGCAAAGTGCGAATCATCCAATGCGGCCGATATCATTATTGTCTTGCCCGCGCCAATTAGTGTAAATGTGAACAACTGCGTGTGTCCAAAGAAAAAATTAAACAAAGCAGTCGGCGCATTGTCGCGCATCAAATTATGTATTTTGCCAGGACGATTGTGATATATGGTGTATTCTTACAGTGTTTGCGAACTCTACATGCCATTGAAATCTTTCATCTTCGTAAGTAACCAATATTTTGCAATTTTTAGGTTTAATATGAATACGGATGTGCATTCTTGTCTAAGATAATATTAGCATGCATCAAATGAAAAACATTCTTGCTCCTTATGTGTATATTGATCCTGCAAAATGAGTAAACATTGTTGATAACCTATCGACCTTTCCTGCTTAATTCCTTGCCATCAGAAGCGTAGTCGATGAAATAATATTACAAGAAAAATACGAAAATTAAGGATATATTCGCACAATGTAAAGTTATTCATGTTGCAAATTCGGGAAAACCCAAAAATGTTATAGTTTATTGCAAACTAAGTCAAATCTAATATCTAACAACCTTGACACTGCTGATACAGTTTACGATGATGCATGTGAATTAATCGATTCGGAATGCACAAAATATATAGATAATCATCAACTGGACACCGCAACAAAATTTCGAAGCAAAGTTCAAAAACAAATTTGCGACAGAGTTGAAAAGTTAGTGCGCAAAAGCAAGAATTCACTGTCAGCACAGCTAAAATGTAATTCGATCAAGGTTTCATCATATCATTAGCATTTTCAAAACGTCCTCATCTTCAATTTGTTGTAATTCCTGTTACTGAATCAACGTTTGCATCCAGTATCAGTGCACGTTTGTAAATTTGTTTACATTCATTGATTCCCTGAATCATAAGTGCCACTCGGCGTGGCGTGCTCGAGGGGTCAATTAGCGCTACAAGCTAACAATGTAAAGGTTGCTGATGATCTTTAAGTGACCGAATTGAATCTTACACTTTCTTAATTTAGCGCGTTGTGTGGTTGCTGTTGCCGCTGCCGTTCTACCTACATATATATGTCATGCACTCAATCATTGAGTGATTGAGTCCTTGTGAAATTTGTTTTCGCTTTTTTATTGTGCTATTTCTCTTAGAATTTTTACTTAATTGAATTCAAGCCAAGCAAATTCCATTATGCGGAAATCGAAGCGAAGTGCAGTTGACTGATGATGGTTTCGAATCGGCGCGGATCATCAACCTCCGGCCGGCGCCCGAATACGACTTTTGCGAGCTGATTGTGCGCGCACCCACCACCCATGTGATACACTTGCAGTTCGCCGAGGATAACGAACGCCTCAAGCATAAGTTCTACGCGCTGATGACCGCATCATGTGATTTAGATATTGTAAGATACATACTCAATGTTCAAAAGAGAAAAAATCAAGATTAAATGAATGAATAGTATTTAGAGAATTTATCCGTGTGGCATGGAGATCTTTGCACTTCGGAGCCGCTGAAGAGCACCGAGCTGCTGTCCTCGAAAGTAACGCTTCAATGGCGACCCGCACGAGATAAAACCCAAACGCGCGGGCGATTCATTTTCGTCACTGCTGTCGGACGTGGTATTCAAACGCTTCCTAGCCCAAAAGAAAGGACTATTTATGCATTTTTTTGGGGTTTAGGCGAGTTTTGCCGGCGCCCCAATCAGCACACCTGCATGAAGATTGGTTTCGATCCGATGTTTTGCGTGTCCAGCGATCTGACATGCGACGGCCACGAAAACTGCCCACCGGGCTCGAAGAACAGCGACGAAAGTGCGGCGATTTGCGAGTCCGGTTCCCTATGGACGAAGCGTTTCATGGGCGTGATGAACAAAATGCCCAACATTTCCAGCACGATCCGGAAGAGCGGTTACGTGGAGAACGCCACGGATCTCCCTAAACTGTTCAATGATATCGGTCGCACATGGAATAATATCAAGCGTTTGACCAAAATTGAAAGTATATCTTCAACGATTTATTTCTTCTTTTAGCTCAATAAATTTAAAAAAATTGTATTCTAGCCACAACAAGACCATCGATTGAAACGCGATCCTTCGGCTCGTTGCATGAACTGCTTTCGCAATACGATCCATGGGGATATCTGTGCTTGGGGGTGGTGCTCTGCGGTGCGCTGCTGCTGATGTGCTGCGGTATTTGGGAGTGCTGTATTCGGCGCTACAAGAGCGATGCGACGATAACAACGGCGCAGCCAACGTTGCTGATTGTAAACGGTTACGAAGAGAACGGTGGGCAGTCGCCGACGCATCATCAACCGTCACCGCCGAATTACGATGAGCTCGACCTGCCGCCCTCGTACACAACGCTCTTCCTCAACAAGCAGCCCGACGACAGGAATCGCGACGCGCAAGCGGATTTCATCCCCATGGACAGTATTAATGCGCACGGCGGCGCCTCCACTGCCGACGATGATGATGAAAGTGTGACGCCATTGAATAGATCGCAGGCGCAGGACTGAATTGAGGCCGTTCCACAAAGCATGTAAATCTCTAACTCCTCATAGGTTTGATAGGCATAGGATACGATATTACTGATAATTATCATAAGTTGGCTAACAATAAGTATGTGATACAAAATGAAATACAAAATACAAAATGAATCGAATTAATAAGAAGCAGGATCAGGAGCGGCAATGTCCTCTACAACGCTCGCTGCTTCAATAGTCCCTTCAAACACGTAATTCATTTCGGCTTCTATGTTCATTTCGGCCCCTAAGTTAATGAAGGATTCATCCAGATTCGGCGAGACGAGAACGCTGTCGAAGATCTGCTCCGAGGCATTATCCGCCTCGATCTCATTCGGGGTGACATCCGACGACATCATCGACTGCTGTAGGATATCCAAACCACCCGAAAGCCCGTAACCGGTTGATTTACGGGGCATTGCCTCATTATCCTCCTCCTCTTCGTCTTCAGCATCTTCATCACTCTCATCAATATCACTTTCCACCGAAGTTGGACCCGGCTCAATGACCTCAATAGAAACAACGCCTTTGCGACGGCACTGCACCACCGTTGCCACCACCGAAACACTTAGTTGAAGGATATTTTCTAAGGGAAAGCAAATACTAACAAGGAACAACAAGGATGGAATAAGGATATTACTTTGTTCGGGCGAATTCTCAAGCGTATCACCCGTGTTGGCATCGTCCTGCATCTTCACCTTGACCTCACCATACTTCTTGATATCATCGGCGGTGGCTGGCACCAACAACTTCACAAGAAGAAAGTAAATTTGGATTTACAAAAGAGAAAAGGACCTTACCTGCTGATCACCGGCTGGTAAGACGCGCACCAACGCCGGAGTACCTTCAAGCGGGCGAAACAATGCAAAGGGCACCAAATCAGCAGCGCGTGCTTCACGCAATGCGACTGTATTAATCGGTGGGACAATCACGCCGTTCGTGTACTTGACGTTCGGCACGGTGGCGATACCATCACCGGCGCCTCCACCACTCGCTGCATTCTCCGAGTGCGCGTACTGCTCGTGGTTGCGCAGGCCGGTGCGCTTGTCGAATTCTTTACCGCACGTGGCGCAGTCGTAGCGCGGCTTCTCCACACGCTGGTGCGCCTTCAGCTTGTGGCACATTAGGTTCGACATCTGATTGAAGCCCTTCTGGCACACGTCGCATTTGTACGGGCGCTCGTTGGTGTGCGTAAAGATATGATTCCTCAAATTACCTACCAATGAATTGATTGCAAATGAAATAAGAACATATTACGGTAATAGTTTCAGGTACCCTTCTGATGGAAGGCTTTATTGCACAGGTGGCAACGATGCGGCTTGGTACCCGAATGAGTCTTGCGATGCGAAATCAGCGTCGAGATGCGATTGAACGTCTTTTGGCAGATCTCGCACACATACGGACGAAGTTTCGAGTGGATTGCACGATGCTGGGAAAGAGTTGACATTTGGCGGAAGGCTGGAAAGGAATCAAAGGAGAGACAATGCATGGAAGTTATTTAGGATATTATACTACCTTTTCCGCATTGCTTGCAAATAAATTTTCTTTCGTCGGTGTGGGTGGGAAGGTGGCGCATAAGAATGTATTGATGAGCAAATTCTTTATTACCTATTATTTTAAAGGTTTGAACGATTGGAATCATTTCAAATTCAGGCAGAAACTTACAAATGCCGCACTCCCACACCTTGGCAGTCTTGCCATTGGCATCCGGCTTGTATTTCACGAAGTGCGAAGTATTATTCGGCGCATCACCTTTACCATTAATATCCAAGGCATTGCTGTACTCCACTATCTTCTCCCCATCCCCATCCACATCGACAATTTGGGGATTGCGCGGATTGGCAACGAGAAACTCGCTGAGTGCATTATCGGCGTTGGAAAATTGATAATTTGGTCCCGTTTGAACCAATTTATTATCGTTTTCGTTGATGATTTCGTATTTGGGTGGTGATTCGCCCGGAATGAAGAACAGCTCGCTGGCCAAATCCTCCTGCTTAATCGTGCTCCTTGAAAATCAAAAAAATTTCGAGGTATTCCTGTAGACGTAAAAATTTATAAATGGTTGGTGTAATTATACTCTTCTGCAGGTGATTCGCTCAAATTATCCATCTGCGATGTTGTTTTCTTGAATCAATCTGCAAAACGCTAAACAATGACAATTGAAGATGCGAATTGAGAATCGAACAGAATGACGTGCTCGGTGCAAATGCTCGACGTCGCCATGTTGAAACAAATGCAATCGAATGACATCAGCGAAATTTCAAAGGTATCACAGCGCACACTCGGTGAATTTGTCAAAAATTAATCTGGTGTGCTTCCGGTTAATCTCAAAACAGTTCAAATTCAAATTCTCTTAAATGTTTATTCAAAAATATAAAACTTCGGCATTGTCGTTAAGAAACACTTGTGAACGTTAGAACAGGTTTAAAATTCGAATCGAATCAATGAAATACATAATTTAATCAATTCATAGTTATAACGTTTATACTAGTAGATAGCGACGGCTGTCCACGCAACACATTCTCGCGCAATTTCTAGAACAGAAAAATACGATTTAAAAACGGGAAGAACAAATTTGGTAGAACATTTTTGAATACCTTATTAAATATATTGGCCAACAGGCGATTCGCCTTTTTAAATTGCATATTCCTATTGTCAATCAGCTTTTGTTGGACTTCGGGAAGTTTTTTGTAATGTTTAGCAGTCATGCGTTTCATTTCTTTCGTCGAAAACAAACGCTTTTTCTCTGAAAATGCACATTGTCACTTGCTATTCAACACTCATTTCTCCATTAAACACAAAAGAAAATGAACATCATACAGTTACTGCACCCTTTAATAAAATCGATTACACATGTAATACATACTTTGTTCTGAATATCCTGGTTTCTGCGTTGGAATACCGTTAGATAAAGCCAACAGTTGTTGGTAATTAGTACCCCTTTGTGCGCGCATATAAGCTAACTCAATCATACAACGTCTTCGCTCTTCGGCCGATCGCACGAAATCGGGCCGGTATGTGGACAGGCACTCCTGCAAAGCAAAGTGCGAACATTAATCACATACCGGAGCCCCATTGGCAGTGACAGGGCCGATCGAATACTTGTAAGTTCTTCGCGCGGTGCTTGGGATTCCTGCTGGCGTCGGAACTCTTATCTGAGTCCGTTCTGCTGGAGGCTTTACGCGAGGCCTTTATCTTTTTCACCGGCACTTTCACCGTGATCTCCTGCAGCGATTGCTGGCTGGGCTTCTCGTCCGACTCCGAGTCGACGTCGTCGCTTGTCTCGAATTTGAGCACGTACGCCACAGGCTTCTTGATGGCTTTATCGCGATGAATCTTCTTGTTGCACGCCTGACACACGAGGTGCTCGTCGCTCGGCTTGTTATTGAGCATATCCGCAGCGGCACTTAGTTCTACGTTGTCAATCTCGGCCAATTGTCGCAGCGTGTCACGGATTTTCGCCAGAGCGTCCTCGTCGATCCTCGTGTAGCATTGGCAATTGTGCTCCGGGTGTCGGTAGTATGGATCTTGTGGATTCCAATCGCGCTGCATGCTTTGGTGGTAACACGGGAAGCAGAAGGGTCCATTCGGTTGGCCCGCTTGAACATCGCCCATCATTAACGACGATTCGCTGCTGTCGATGAGTTTACCGCAACACGAGCACATCACACCGGTGCTCGTCGAACCCACTGTTGTCATCCGCGTGGCGCTCGAGATAGTCGGGTCCGAGCATGTGCAGGTATCTAGCTTCGTTTCCAAGTTGGATTCCGTCTTATCTTTTCGTTCGCTTAGCGGATCTGTAAAAATAAAACAATATAATCGATTGATACACCAGTAAATTGTGTATTTGTTAGACCTTCTTCCTCTAAAGGCATTTCCAAAACCAATCGCCGAATGTTATCCTCTGGATTCGATACGCTGGACGTGACGACGCTACTAATGACCACGGCACTATTTAAATTAATCTTCGATAAATCCTTGACCATCTTGAAGTTCTTCTTGTCAAACGGCGCCATGCCGTTGTCGTCCATACAGCAATACGTGACGACCGCGGCGGGTTTGAGGGCGTCTAGATTGATGCTGGCGACTGGACAGGTGGTGATGTTGCATGGTATCGTTTGGCACTCACACGTCTTGAGTAGACCCGACTTATCCGCGCCAACGGCCGCCTGCCTGGTGGCAGGTCGCTGATCGTAAACCTGCACCTCCTCACCGCGTGTCGGCCGCGCCTCCATCATCACACCCTTGTCGCGCTGTTCCGACGGCCCTGTGCGTGCGCATGATATGCCCTTGGAGAACTTGGAGCGCGCGCACACGCAAACCTTCTTCGCTTTGTTGCAGCAGCTGCACCTGCCTCCATTCGTGAATTTCGGCTGCGGACATGGTATGAACTCGATGCACTCATCTTCAGAGACGTACGGCAATTCGGTGTTTGTGTACCGCTCTTCCATGTCATTCGAAATCATTTGCACTTCCAAAATCTTCGCGTTACTGCTATCATTTTTCTTGCTG
Organism: Myllaena sp. GC000078; assembly: GCA_030264135.1. Taxonomy (NCBI): domain Eukaryota; kingdom Metazoa; phylum Arthropoda; class Insecta; order Coleoptera; family Staphylinidae; genus Myllaena; species Myllaena sp. GC000078. The sequence continues at coordinate 19,205 of JARJDR010009814.1, read as the reverse complement.
CTGGTGCGGCTGCTGTTGCTCATGCGGCTTGCGCCGCTCTCCGGCCCTTCCTTCGACTTGAGCACACTCCGCGGCTCACCCTTCTCGCTGGATCCAACCGAAGAGGATTCCGTCCTAGCTGATTCGGCGCTGTGCATTGGGCTGCTCAAGTTATCATCGCCGACGTTGTTGTCCGCTTCAATGTCCTTGCCCATTTCCTCCGTTGCATTTGGAATCGCTGTTGGTGTGGCAGGTTGCTCCTCGTCGACGTCGCCAATGCCCTCGCCGGGCGGTTTCTTACCGCATTTGCAGCTCTGGCCGGTTTTGTTTGCGCGAGGTTTTATGGGTGCGGTTTTATCCTCAACGTGGAAACTATTACGTAGCTCAGCTATAATCGCGTCTTTATCCGGCTCTCCTTCATTAGGATCGTAACAGACTTGTGTGCGGGTCTTCCTAGAACGCCCTTCCGGCAGTTGAATGGTCTTGCAACCAGGACAAAACTGCACACAAGGCGCGTCAGAGGCAGTACACCGTTTGCGTGTTAGACAGGACTGCATCGGCATTTGTGTGTTTGCGCCCACTGTGACGAATTCCGGCATGATCGGCCTGCGATCGGGAATATCTGCGGTCGTAGCTTTCTCCACCGATGCAGTATGACGGAATTTTCTTCTCCCAGCGTCGGCGTCTTCGTTGCGACTTCTCCGTCGCTTATCGTCGCCGCATCGGCACTTCGTCGGCGGCATTTGCTCGTCGTCATCGCTGGTGGTTGATTGAATTGGTCCCAATGTCGCCGGTTCTCTATTGTATTTCGAGCAGCTTTCGTAGCGGCTCAGCGTGTCGGTGTCGTCCGTTTCTGATAGGGCGCCAGGTGGTATGCATATCCTTGTCGTTTTTGCAGTCATGTGTTTGCATGTCTGGTTATTGCATGATTTTCGGGGTGATTTTGTTCGGTCAGCGGATTTCAACTCTTGATCGGCCGTCGGAGCGTTCTTCCAGTCGTCCATCGGAGCGTTCTTCTTGTTGGCCGTCAGAGTGTTCTTCTGATCGCCCGTCGGATCGTTCTTCCTGCCGCCCGTCGGAGAGTTCTTCTTGTCGGCCGTCAGAGTGTTCTTCTTGTCGCCCGTCGGAGCGTTCCTCCTGTCGCCCGTCGGAGAGTTCTTCTTGTCGGCCGTTAGAGTGTTCTTGTCGCCCGTCGGAGTGTTCTTCCTGTCGCCCGTCGGAGAGTTCTTCTTGTCGGCCGTCAGAGTGTTCTTCCTGTCGCCCGTCGGAGCGTTCTTCTTGTCGGCCGTCGAAGCGTTCTTCTTATCGGCCGTCGGAGCGTTCTTCTTGTCGGCGTGCACTTTGTTCAAGCTGCGGGAGCTACTCTGCGGCGAGCTTCGTGGACTGGAGCTCCTGCTCCTGCTCCTGCTGCGTGACGGCGACGCCGACGGCGACTCCGGCACCGGGAAAATATCGCGCTCCTTGCGACGTGACAATGGCGGGCATGTGGGTTCGGCATGATAATTGGGACAACAAGGATAATTACAGCAACGAGTCTTATGCGCACATTTTCCGGCACATCTCGAAGGCTCTGAAACATACGGGTCGGGATTATTGGAATTGATGGTAGGACAAGAACGTGACGTTGTTGGCGCACGCGAATGGGACGGAGCGGTGTGGTCGGGTGTAATGCGCGTGATGATCTCCTTGAAATGGTAATCGCGCACGCCGAGGGAGTTGTGCACGTGGAAGTCAATCTGCCCGTTGGCGGCTTTATGCGCTTTGGATTGGCAATTTTCATCACATTTCCCGTTGGCGCCGTGCTTCTCCGTGGTGATCATGTAAACGGCAGTGGATTGCTGATATTCAGGTAGGTTGGGTACTGAAGCACTGGTTGTTGCTCTGATGGGCTTCTTCTTGCTTTCCAGCAACGATTTCAACTTGGCCAGATGCTCAATCTCGTTGTTGATCCAATTTAATTGGGTCTCACGCTCACGCTTGGCGAAGTTGACAATCTCTTCCTTGGGCGAATCAGTGGTGTCCACGCTGCTGTAGAGTTTCTCCGAATGCGTTTCGGTCGATTTCCAATGGGCGTTCGTGGCGCCCGCACTCGAACGATGGTTCACCGCTTTGGTACTCGATGAACTACTCCAATCTTGCTGTTGGGGTTGGCTTCTTGAGCGACGTCCCAATTGAGGCACAATTTTATCACTTTCTGATGAATGATCCACACGCATCTTTTCGTTACTCTTCGTAATTATTTTATGGGCCATTTTACGTATGTATAATTCCTTCACGTCCTCGTTGTACTTTTTCGACTTAATCAATTTCTTCATGATGCGCAGACTTTTTTCCAATTCAACTTTATCTGGTGCCGAAGAGGAGGATTCTTTGCTGGAAGAAGGCATTGTGCTGGTCGTTGATTTATTAACGGGTCCCATGTTTTCTTTATCAGATAGACCCGAAACATATTCGAAGCTATTGCAGTGTGATAATGCTGGATCCTGCTCAATTTCGATGGGCGCGTTGGATGAGGATGTAGTATTGCTGGAAGATGTATTGTATTGCAAATTCGGATGAATTAAATACAATATTTCTTGTTTCGACGAACGTCTGCTTGTCTGAATTGCAATGGATGTACCAGGAACGTTCTCTTTATCGTCAGTCAATGAAGTCTGCGTTTGACAATCAGTTTTCGGCACCGATGAATAGCATTCCACATTGATCGGTCGCGATATAAGCAGATTCTTTAGTATGTTCACACGATATCGATTGAAATAAATATCTCGGTTAATCATAGATTCATTAATAGTATTCTCGGACGATTGTGAAGTTGCTTGAGGAACGACATTCGATGATTCTTTAACTGTATTCTTATCATTCTCAGGCTCACCAGAAGCGGCGCCCACTTCGAAGTTAAACACGGTGGTGTTCAAACGTTTCTGCTGAACGTGTGCATCCTTACGCTTCGGTAGCATCGGTGTTTTAGACGCGTAAATCTCAGGATCACTGCCAGACTTTCTCAGATCGATAGTTTCGATCACCGGTGTCGATTCTGCCACCGGTTCGCCCACTTTTTGTCGCAGAAATTTCAACAATTCACGCCTACGCAATGACTCCTTTTTCTCTTCGTCCACTTCCTGTTCGCCGCCACTTTTCTCGGTGTTTTCCTCCTCGGTCTCCGAGATTGTCGTGTCACCTTGATTACGCTTCAAAATTGGCATCGACGTGCTCTTGTGCAACGACTTGCTACGATTGTAGTTCGCATAGCCGATGTCCGCGCCGCTGTCCCATTCCAGCTTCTTCGTCGATGTGATGCTGCTCGTTGGCGAGCCCGGCGTTGCGTCGCAATCCTCCACAATGACCTCCGGTATGGTGTGCGGCGCGGTTGCGATATGTGTCGACGCGGTGGGTGATGTAGTACGCGCCGTCAGCTCGTAGGCGCCGCAAAAGTATTTCGGCAGGTCCTCGTTGCCCGCATACATACTATAGTACTCCAATGCCTTCGCAGATAGCGCGTTCTCGCGCTCCGACGCCGTCTTACCTTGCCGGGTATTCATGATCGGATTCCACACGCAGAAATCCGCGGATCTTCAGTCACATTTTCCATGGGGCTACCTGCAAGAAATTTTAAATGATAACTGAATAATTTTGCAATGTTGGCTGACAATCCGAATGTCACACTGACTTACAGTTTCCATAGTTCTTTAAACATTGTCATCCACAAAGCACTAAGTTACATTCAGTGCCAACACTACCACAGTGGGTGATTTCACATCACTGGCGTCTACAAAACAAGGTGTGAACAGACCACTTGAACTAGTACAAGAATAATGAAGGAATACAGGTGCATAAAGGCAAATGTATGTGAATAGGAATTGATCAATTGATGAAAGTTTAATTGTGTTTAAAGATGTAAACACAAAACTAGGGCGGACGCAATACGTTCACAACATTGAGAACAAAATAGTATGCCAGCTATTTCTGGTAATTTGAGGACATATAACATGAACGTGCGTTTTAAGGAGGAAATGCATTGCTAGTTGAATGGAAGAAAATTTTTGGCTATGCTAAAAACACGTTTACATCTCTTTCTATTGCTCACCATATGAACTGTGGGGTTCCAATTATTGTAAAAACAAAGCCTCTGAAACAAAGTGCATAATAATTAATGTCTTATACAGCAAATGCTTCAGTTAATAATAAAATATTCATTTTATACTTACGATTTCTAAGCATAGAACATAACCTATTGATGAAATCACATTAAATTGAAGATATTTCCAATAAAAACCAAGCGTGCTGCACAGTCTGAGAATTGATGAACACCGCTGCACGATACTGTTAATTAAACACAAAGATACACAAAGAAATAAAAAACTGAAGAACGCAAATGTTAATTTCTAGGCCATATCCAAGGCGACCAAGGCTGACCAAGGCGACGTAAACAAAACGAACGGTTTTCTAACCTCACTACCAACGGTTTTTTAGCGTAATGGAAGTAATATAATTACATTAATCATCAAAACTGTTGTTGATACACAAATATTATTATTATGAGGTACATATTTTATCACAGTCAACTCGCGGTAAGAATGTTAAGAGTGTAGTTATACCTATGAGACACGCGAGAGACGCGATCATGGTTTGCACCGTTTGCACTAATTGTAAAAGAAATGCATCTGTCTCGCTGTGGCATTTAGTGCCATGGTACGATCTCCTTCGCACCTATTGCGTTGCCATAGTAACACTACCTGCGTTGGCCGTAAGAGCCGCCATTACTAATGGCTGCACTTATCTGCAGCACGGATAAGTAGGGGAACAGCAGCGCCACGCCGCGTCACTCCTTTGATGCTCTGGAATGTGCTCTGGAATGTTAAACGGCACCGTTTAGCACCTCATAAAGCTGTCATCGCCTCGTCCAACGCTTAACACCAATGCACACAGTAGCAGGTGCCACCGGCAGTAGGTCAACGTTGAGGCAGGTCAGGGAGCGTAGCATGGGTGAATTTTCAATCGCTCGTAACTTTATCATTTCTCAACCGATTTCGGTGCGGAAAAAAGCATCTGCGTCTACAAATCAACGCGAATCGCACGGTGCTGTTGAAAGTTCTTGATTTTTCTTGGAAAATGATTTAATTTCCAATTCATTGCTTTGCTCTCGTAATTTAAGCTGTTTGAAATGTTTTATGCTGGAATCAACACTGGATTAGTAATTAGCACAATAAAAATTAGTATTAATTGGCATGGTATAGTACGGAGAATTGACGGAATTAATAATTTAAGGGAAATATCAAAACAACATTGAAGATATTTGTTATTAACGTATTATATGTACGAATAACAAATATAAATTTAAACAACCATTTTCTGAAAAGAAATTTAAGTACTTTATTATTCATTTGCTTTCAAATTGGTGCATTTCTTGCACGCCAAATTCGGGCAAATAGGATTTTAAATAAAAAGTCGCTGAATAAATTTTGGAACCCAATTCCTTATTCCTTGCTTGAAAAAGGCACGCCGAGTGCGCAATTCCGTGAAACACGTACGTAATCCTCATTTTGGCTTACATTCAGCGCCGGTGCAGCGCCCGCACATAAATATAGGAAAAGTTAAATTGATTCCGGGGCGACGTGGTCGCGTTTTTACATAATATTCAATATTCGGAAGGTGAGTCGTGTCCAGTTTTCGGGGCGCAGCGCCGCCGCCGCCCCGCTTAGTTGTTATTGTACGGTGGCGGGTGGCCGCCAGCTCAACGTAATGCCAAACTTTATGCGAAGAGCTCAGAACTCCGATGAGACTCAAACAGTTTTGATTGGCGGTTGCGTACTACGCGCGCCGCCAGCGCTTCGAATCAAATTTGCGCGAAAAAGTTTTCCCATGTGGATTTAACTCTGCGCCTGGAATAAAAATCTTCCGCACAAAAGACTTGCGCGCTAGGCGATCATATTCCGGGTGGATATTAAGAAATGTTTGTTTAATATTTGCTTATTTACCGAGAGGGGCAGATGCATTCTGAAAAGTATGAGTTCTAAATTCTAATTGTCCATTATTTTCAAACATTTAAGAGATATACGTATTTTATGTTGATTATGAGGCTATAATGTTGTAATTAATGGATAATTGTGTAGTTTATTTGATAAACAATGATTTTTGCACCTATTTACTTAGTACACATCCGTATAAATAGCATTCATACCTTGCAGTGCCTATCATAGTTGTTATTTGTATTCTGCACAACGTAAGAACACCTATTAATTAAATAATCAGTGTTTACAAAACACAAGGAAATTGTATACGTTAAACATTGCACATTGTACATACATATATCGCCAAACTTTTATTCATAACAAAGCAACATATGTAATACGATAAGGATTTGCACAATTTATACCGGAAAATCAAATCCATCCACTTATATAAGTATCTAAGCAAATCATCGTTCTTAAATTTTGTCATCAACATGCTGTCCTACCTAATTTGCATCTTGATGGTTTTAACAAAAGCAATTGGTCAAAATATTACTGTAAGTAGGAATAATGCACTTTAGCAACCCATAAATAATCAAGCCTTGTAGATATTTGACATACCAATTTTTTACCATGGCCCACCTATTCTTAAAACAATCAAACTCAATCAAGAGCAATGGGGAATCTATTACGCCAAAGTTGATAACTTTAACGCCAACGATTCAAGAATATACCCAATGGTAAATTATATTACTTATACACTCATCTCATAAATAGGTAATGGAGCGCAAATTATTGTAGCGATTTTTATACAACTTACAATTTGCAACTCGCGATGGTCCAATTATAATTCATGTCGGTGGTGAGTGGGAAATTACTCCTGGATGGTTATCGAACAATGGCCAACTATACGAAATGGCTCGTGAAAATAGTGCCGCTGTGTTTTACACCGAACATAGATTCTATGGATGGAGTATGCCCACTGCGTAAATTAAATCACATTCATAATAGCTTTGTGCTTGTTGTTATTCTCATCCTTGCATTTTTCCAGAGAATTGTCAACGTCCAGTTTAAAACTATTGTCAAGCAGACAGGCAATGGAAGATATTAAAAACTTTATTCTATGGTTGAAATCCTCTGCGTATTATGCCAACAGCAAAATTGTCCTGTTTGGATGCTCGTATGCGGCGAGTTTAGTCACATGGACGAAAGCTCTTAATTCAAATTTAATCACTGCAATTTATGCGTCGAGTGGTCCATTATTAGCAAAAGACAATATGTATGGTAAGTAAATATTTCGAAAAGTTAATGTTTAGCTTGACTTTTCTTCAATAAACAAATATTTAGAATACATGAGTGTCGTCACAAATGTCATACAACAGACTAATCAAGATTGCATCAATTTAATAAGGAATGCAACGTTGGAAATGGAAATTATATACGATCAAACAAATGGTTCACAATATTTACGAAATTTATTTCAGTAAGTGTTGAATTAAACCTGATAATGGTTATAATATGTTTAATTACAATATTAGGATGTGTCCCGTACAAAACCAGCAAGAACCTTACGACAAAGCCGCATTTTTCCAAATGTTTGCAATAAAATTCGGTAGCAATGTACAATCAAATTCCGGCGGATTATCAACAATGTGTCAAACTTTATTGAATTCGACTGGTGCAAGCAGTGTGGAGAAATTTGCTAATTATTTTAAAATTGGCATGCAAAATAACTCTTGTGTGCCCGGAGATTATGCAAATAGCAAAAAAGTCTACGAGGATACGTTTTTCTGGAATACTTATCGGCCATGGTTCTATCAGCAGTGCAATGAATTTGGCTGGTTTCTAACAACTAATTCGTCGGCAAATCAGGCGTTTGGAAACAGCACAGTTATTGATTTCTACTACAAGTTATGTCAAGATCTTTTTGAAAATAAGTAAGTATATGTACACTTTAGTAAATGTTGTCGATTTATTTGTCACTATTTTTCATAGATTAACAAATGGAAAGGTTCATGAAAACGTCCACAACACGAATGTTTTATATGGCGGTAAACATCCTCATGTGCAGAATGCTGTGTTTATTTATGGTAGCATTGATCCATGGGCGCCGATGGGTTTAAATAATTCACTTAGCGAGGAAGCAATTGTTTTTCGCGTTGATGGTAAAATATTATGTTTGCATCACGTACAAATTTTAATTACAACCTCATTTGCAACAGGTGGAAGTCATTGCAGTGATATGAAAGCACACTCTGCATCCGATAATGAAAGTATGATGATGGCTAAATTAAATTCACGGGCATTGATTAAATATTGGTTGTCAAATCCATAGTTTTAAAATATTCAAATTATTTTTCATGATAAAAATGTGTTATAAGTAATATTTAATCAATAAAATTGCTTTAGTAAAAATCTATTTATTTAATAATTTATGTAAAAAACTAAATAATTCATAATTCCGTACCTACATATGACTATCCAAATTTAAAAAATTTGCAATGTTAGACATGCAAGTCGACTGTAATATGTAAACTATGATAGAAATACCATCTAGTAACTATGCACGACTGCAAAGATAGCAAGTGCTTTACTTTTCTAAAATGAGACGTAATTGTCCCAAAAAATAGACTTAATTATCGTGTTTAAACTTGTTATAGCATAACAGCGGAAATAATTTGACAATATACTTGATAAGTATATGAAATAATGAAGTGTTTCAAGTGTATTTGAAATAAAGCACGCATTTCGGTATTATTAACATTCTTCGCAAGATAAGCTTCACCTATATAAACGAAGTTACTATTGTGCTGTTGGCAAAAACGAAATATGAAGCTATCAATTTGTGTTTTGTTGGGGTTGCTATATTGCAATGCTGTATTGGGCGAAGATCAGAAGGCAATTCAATTACGCCAACACTGATTTCGTATAAAATTTAACATTATGTGTATGTTAACAGGAAGTTCTTCAAAAGAAATTTTCAATTAGATATAGAGGTCCACCAAAGCAATTAACATCTCGCGCTAGCAGGGAGAAATGGGGCAATTTTACGGCAAAGGTTGATAATTTTGATCCGCTCAACACCAAAACATACAAAATGGTAAATATTGCAACAATAAATAAGTAATTACTTCGATTAATCTGCAATTGCAACGTTCTACCTATTTAGAGATACCTCCAGAATTTAGAATTTTGTTTCACCGCCAATTGTCCAATTATCATATATTTGGGTGGTGAATGGGAAATTGGACCAGGATCATTAACTTCCGGTCAAATGTACGCATTGGGAGACGAGAATGGCGCTGCTTTATTCTATACCGAGCATCGTTACTATGGCAAGAGTTGGCCCACTAGGTAAAATTAATACTTGATCGAGAAACTATTACTGAAAATTTGTGCAATTTTAGCAATTTCACGACGAAGAACTTGAAGTACTTGTCGAGTCAACAAGCTATTGAAGATATCAGAAACTTTATTTTATATATAAAAGCATCAAACCCGAAATTCGCAAATAGTAAAGTGGTCCTACTTGGTTGCTCATATTCTGCAAGTTTAACAGCATGGGTGAAAGTAACTTATCCGGATCTCATCACTGCGACATATTCTAGCAGTGGACCGCTGGAGGCTAAAGCTGACATGTTTGGTACGACTTTTTAACTCATATTAAAGATTCCTTCTTCATTACGCGGAATAATTTCAGAATATTTGGAAGTGGCAACACGGCTATTCAGTAATGCAAATCAGGATTGTATTAATACCATACAAAACGGTATAACTGCTCTGGAGCAATTATACGCTGATCAAGGAGGTAATTATGTGCGAAATCTACTCAAGTATGTATTAACATAAAAATATCGAATTTTTGGATGTTAAATATTTGTTAATGATTTAGTGTGTGTGCACCAGAAAGCCCAATTGAGCCCTACGATAAAATGGCTCTGTTTGAGTCACTCATTTTGTCACTCACTAGCAACGTTCAGGGATCTCCAGACCAAATATCGTCTCAATGTGATACCATTCTCAACACGACTGGCGACAGCGATATGGATAAGATTGCCAACTATTACATGAGTTCGGGATCATGTTCGGCAGTGGATTACGCTGCACAACGCGATTCCTATACGAGTGATTTATCTCTGGCGAAGGATGACAGACCGTGGCTGTACCAGCAGTGCATGGAATTTGGATGGTTCCTCACGTCGCATTCCGATCAGCAATCTTTTGGTAGCAGTTTGCTGGTCGATTTCTGGTATAAATTGTGCTCGGATGCTTTCAACAGGTTTGTATTGAGATCAACTTTGATGAGTGCAATATCAACATTATTGTATGTGTCGTATAATAGGATGACTGGCGAGCAAATAAATCAAAATATGCAGGCAACAAATAAGAGATATGGCGGCAAGAATCCAAATATTCATCAAGCAGTTTTTCTGTATGGAGGCATAGATCCATGGGCACCATTGGGATTGACTCAGGATTTAAGCGATGACGCTAAAGTCTTTTACATTGACGGTATATAATATTTACAGTTATATCAAATTGGTGCTGTAATAATTTAATGTATTTTAGCCAATGATGCTAGTCATTGCGCTGATTTGTCAGATGAATCTTCCAGTGATAGCGAAAATATGGCATATGCGAAAAAAACATCCAGAGGATGGATTGGTTATTGGCTGAGTTTGTAATATCTTTTACCACTTCAGCAATTATGTACACTTCAACCTCGGGAATTGATTGGTTATTGGTTGACTTTGTAATGGCTTATTTTAAAATAAGTATTTTTGGTCATAATTATATTTTCCCGAAAATGATGTCAAATAAAAAGTAAAAAAAGTATATATAAATTCTTTTTTAAAGACATCGTTAATATATTTAGTATGGAGTACACTTATCGTGTCACCCCAAATCTGCTTGACAGGAGTTTTCATTCAATAATTTTTCCAAGTCAACATTTTTCGGCTGACCAGAACATTTCTTATCTTCAACGTCACGATCGCCATTTTTAAACCGTCGAATGTAGTACTATCACGTTTGTCGCGATGGTGCATATACACCGTATGTTCACTTCACATAGCAACCGATAACTTGAAGCAGCTTTTTTCTTCCAAAGGAAACAAAAAAGTTACGTTTCCCGGTCTGATGGCACCAAAGTTGATATGTTGTGAGCACAATAACAATATGATAATTAAATTTCAGCGAAACAAAAAATAGTGGAAAATAAAGTTTAATGAGGAGGGTTCAGCATGAACCAGCTTGCCGTATTGTTCATTGCAATTAATAACTTTTGCACCATCTTCAAGAAAAAGTTTAAAACTAACCGGTTCACCTGATAGTAACTTTTAATATTTTATGTGATTTTTTGCAATTGAAACATTGATAAGATTTACACAACGCCAATAAATTACAATTAGCAATTTGCATAATGTATATAAATAGGTACGCAAAGGTAGATTCTCAGTTAATCGAAATGAATTTGTTTATTCAACAACTAATTGTTGCATTTGTGTTTTTTTGCAGCCAAACTCTGGCCGAAGATACTAAGGTTCGTACAAATATTAAGAACAATATATATAATAGCTTGAAATTATGTTTTTTAAAGGGAGGATATATAATAGAAGAGATTTATAATGGTCCACCTGAATTTGCATCTACACGCACTAAAAATGAACATTGGAGCACGTTTGATGCGCGCGTTGATAATTTCGATGCGTCCAATACCAACACCTTTTCCTTGGTAATATCTTAATTATTAACAGCAAAATCTATTGATTTATTGTATCTTTATAGAGATATATATATAATAAACAATTTGCATCTGCACACGGTCCGGTAATTATATTTGTTGGCGGTGAATGGAATATAAAGAAAGGTGCACTTTCATCTGGACAATTATTTGAAATGGCTCGCGAAAACAACGCTGAAATGATTTATCTTGAACACCGATTTTACGGAGAAAGTTATCCAACCAGGTAAATACATAGGTATTGAATATAACGAATAAATAATATCAAATATTTGACAGTGATCTGAGCACATGGAGTTTAAGACTGCTGAGCAGTCAACAAGCAATTGAAGATATCAAAAGATTTATTACCTGGCTGAAGAGGGATGAATGGTATAAAAAAAGTAAGATAGTTTTATATGGATGTTCTTATTCAGCTAGTTTAGCCAGTTGGGTGCGTGTCACTTATCCGAATTTAGCAACAGCTTCGTATTCAACAAGTGGACCAATGTTGGCAAAGGAAAATATGTTTGGTAACTACCTATTTTGTTTGATTAACATTTCTTACATGAAATTCTATACTAGAATACCTGGAAGTGGTGACGAAAATATTTAAGAAAATAAACTCACAATGTGCTGCTCTTATAAAGGAAGGTATTGCACAAATACAAACAGCGTATGATCAGAAAGGTGGCAATTATGTACGCGAATTATTCAGGTACCAAATGCACCAATGCACCATCAATGTAATTTAAATTTGTATTTTTATTGTAGAATGTGTAAAGTAACTAGCGCTCATGAACCGTATGACAAAGCAGTTCTAATTCTAACTTTAATATCTCACTTTCCTGCGCAAAGTGCGCAAAAGCACATCCAACGTATACCTGAAATTTGTAACAATCTAACCACTGCGGAAGGCTCCACAGCTATGGAGAAAATGACAAACTATTTCAAATCCACTTTACCATCCACAGGCTGCTATGGTGGTGGCTATGCCAATTATATGTCAGTATATGCTAATACGTCATTGGAGAATGGCGGACGCCGTTGGCTATATCAGCAATGCACCGAGTTTGGGTGGTTCCATACGACCAACTCAAGTGACCAAATGTTTGGCAACAGTGTGATTACAGATTTTTTCCTACAACGCTGCCGTGATGCATTCTCTGATTGGTAAGTATTTAATTATCCTTTAGTAATCCTTATCAGCCACTAGAGAAGGTTGAACTTGAATTAAATTAAAAAGTCCATTGATATTGATCTAATGTTGCAAAATTGTTTTGTAGGTTTACAAATTCGACCATTGGGGCGAGAATTAAAGCAACTAATTTGAGATATGGTGGGCAAACACCCCATATTCACAATGCAGTTTTTGTTTATGGTAGTAATGACCCATGGGCAACATTGGGACTACCAACCTCATTAAGCAGCGATGCATTAGTATTTAATATTGAAGGTAACAATTAAATTTAAGCTTTTCTTTGATTTTATTACAAATTAATCTGGTTCTAGGCGGAACTCATTGTGGGGATATGAAACAATCTTCAACAAACGATAGTGATAGTTTGGCGCACACAAAAATAAAGGCACGAGCATGGATTAAACAATGGCTAGGTTGATAATGAGCGAAAGTACACCGATCCTACACCGATAATATGGATAAATTACCACAAATTACATTGCTGATTTGAATTTTTCTTAATTGTTATTACAGTTTTATTGAGATTGAATTCAAGAACACCACGTTCCTGAATTGAAGTATTTACACACTCATATCGTATCCTGTAACTTTTTACAGACACACTTGATAAATATAAATTTGACCTTGTAATTGTCCTTAATTAAAAGTTTAAATACCGATTCATTGCCAAAATGTATTTTTTCTATAAATAAAGTGAAACCATCAAATTTAACTGATTCAATAAACACTTCAACCATAATATCGATGTTAATAATTGATAAGATAACATGGTGGTATTTAAACTCAGATTTCTGCGAATTAAATACATTCAAACTGAATCACTAGTTAGATTCAGATTGATAAGATGAAGTTCTCTTTGTTAATAACTGTTTTTGTGGCAGCATTCTTCTTGCAGGATGCTGCTGTAAGTATATACCTTCTTATCCTTGTTTCAATTGTAATCATTTTTCTCATGATTGGTTTAGGCCAAGGTGCTTTTTAACACCCATCGACCTCCGCCGATTCCCACCCCGAATCCGCGTGCGAGGGCGCCCACTCTCTTCACCACCAAGATGAAGGTCGACAATTTCAATTCGGCCGACACCAGAACTTATGACATGGTAAATATTGGCAATATTATGTTGGGGCGGAAATTAAGCTAATTATTGCTCTCTAATCAGAGGTACTATGCCAACCCTCAACATTTCGTGGATGGCGGTCCGATCTTCATCTACTTGGGCGGCGAATGGGAAATCGATGGCGGTTCCTTGATGGGCGGTCAAATCTACGATATGGCCGAGGAGCACAATGGCTACATGTTCTACACGGAGCATCGTTACTACGGTCAAAGTTGGCCCACTAGGTATGATTTCAACATTTGTTAGAATCATAATTTATATAATAATTAATTTGTGATACTTGTTAGTGATTTCTCCACTGCCAACTTGAAGTATCTTTCGGTTGACCAAGCGCTGGCTGATGTTGCTGAGTTTGTAACTCGCATGAAGACCACGCATGCGATGTTTGCCAATTCAAAGGTAATTAAAATTTTATAATTAGGTTTTTTGTTACACAAGGATGTATCGTTTTGCTTAGGTTGTTGTGATTGGAGGATCTTACTCAGCTACAATGGCTACATGGATGCGAGTATCGTATCCTGATATCGTCGATGCGGCTTATGCTTCCAGCGCTCCTCTATTGGCCGTTGATGACTTCTATCGTTAGTCAATAAAATCATTAACGCAAATTTTAATTGATCTATAGATATTTTTTTCTATAGGCTACTTTGAAGTGGTTGGCACTGAGATTGATCGTGAATCCCCGTCGTGTTACACCACCATTCAAGAGGGTACTGACCAAATGGCAGAAATGTTCGAAACTGCAGAAGGACTCACCTATTTATCTTCATTGATAAAGTAATAATCTTGTATTTATCTTTATGATTTTGTAGTATTTTAATTGCTTTAAATTATGTTACAGTACATGCATTCCTCTTCGTAATGAATTCCCTCATAGGGACAACTTCTTCAACTCCATCGGCAACATGTTTGCTGGCACCGTGCAGTACGCTTATCCCGGCCGGATCAAAACCGAATGCAACAAGATTCTGAATAAACCTGGCAATTCAATGCAGAAGTTGGCCGCCTACGTGGTCGACCAACACGGCGGTGGTTGTGTCGGTAGCTACGATGATCTCTTGTATTGGTACTCGCAGACTGCTCTCACCACAAACATTTGTAAGTCACACAATTTGTTATTACCTTACAGCAATTTTATAAAGATTGATTTATAGATCGTCAATGGTTCTATCAAACCTGCTCAGAGTTTGGTTTCTTCCAAAGCGGCAGCTCTTACTATCAACCCTTCGGCGTCAACTGGTTCTCATCCCTTAGCCATAGCTTCTGCAAAGATGCATTTGGACCCGAGTACGTTAACGCGAGTATAAGTTTGAAGATTTTCTTAATAATAATCGAATTTTGAATAGGTTTACACAGGATAGGATTCTCCAAGGCATCGCCGAAACCAACCGTAAATACGGCGCCCTTCAACCGGATGTAACAAACGTGATTTCGGTCCATGGTACGGTCGACCCTTGGCATGCCATCGGTCTGCTGGAGGATGCCAATCCGGATGCACCAGCCGTCGTCGTCTTTGGCACTTCTCACTGCGCCGATCTTTCGTCCATCAGCTCCAGCGATTCGGATGAAATGCGTGCCGCCAAACAGATGGCCAAGGATCTGATTGCCCAATGGATTAGCTAGACGTGTTCAATACGCTAATAATAAACTTTATTCACAAAAAGAAGTAACCTAATAACATTTGCTGAGAGTCATGGAATATTCAAAGCTTAGCGCCGGCGCATCATTGCATCAATAGTAGTGGGCGTACGGGTGGTAGGCGCCATGCGTGTACGCGTGGGTGCCATACACGGTCGGGGTGTAGATCTGACGCTTGGCCAAGTAGTGGTGGCCGTAGGTGGCGTACGGATGGACGAACGGTGTGGTGTATGCGGTCGCATGGTACGGCGTGTACACCTGACGCTTAGCCAAGTAGTGATGATGGCCGTGGAAGGCGGTGTACGGGTGGTGGACGTAGGGGGTCGCGTATGCGGTGGTGGCGTACGGCGTGTAGATAGCCTGACGCTTGACGTAGTGGTGGTATGCGTGACCAGTGCGTGCGAGCGCTTCACCATGGGCGGCAAAATGCGCGCTCTTCGCGGCGACCACTTCGGGTGTCTCCAATGGCACACCATCACCGGTCACGGAGGGCACGCCGACGGTGGTCGGGTAGGCTTCCGGCTGCACGGCGATCGGATGGTGGATGGGGTGCACCGGGTGGTGGATCGGGTGGACGGGAGCGACGACTGGGGTGTGCACGGCGGTGATGGGGGCGGCGGCAACAACATGCTGGTGGTGGTAGTCACCGTTGCGGGCGTGCGCTTCGACCTTGTGCGCGAGATGCGCGGCGGTAGCGTGCTGGACGGCTGGGGTGTCCACTGGCACACCGTTGGCGCCGATCACAGGCAGATGCTGGGCACCCGGGTAGATGGGGTGCACTGGCGCGACCACATGCGTGGCGGAGGCCACGGCCAACGCACAAGCGAAAGCAAGCTGCAGATTTCCACAAGAAAATACAAAATAGTTATTGTAGTTTTCACTGGGAAAGTTTGGAAACTCACCAAGAATTTCATGTTGATAGTTGTTGCTGTTACTGCACCACTGGAAGAAGTGTGCTGTTAGGATGCAGATCGAGCGCTTTTATAGCGAAACATTTTGATGTTTTTTGTGCATCTCTTTATGCATATTTGTATGCATCGCAAATTAATGACTTTGATTTTGACTACTACCGTTAGTGGCAGATCTGATACGAAGCCACCAAGTCGAGGTCATCGGGTTACACCTTATTATTTAGTTGAACTTGAGCATAATCTCCACAAGAAGCGTGCATTCTTTCAACGTATGCTTAGCAACCGAAATATGCTAATGAACTAGGAAACGAATACGAAATCAAGTTTTTTCGTAATGAATATAAATTAAGTACATCTAATTTTATGGTCAAGATGAATTTATGATCAGATACTGACCAAGCCCACTTTGAAAATAAATACAACCAAGAAAATCGCCAATTCTTAACGATTATAATTACGATTTTCAGTGATAGTCCTTTAATTTCCGGAATAAGTGGAAAATGCTTGATGATTTAATCACGAGAGGCCGCCACGGATACCATTCTAAGGATAAATCGACGCCGCGCGGCTGTGGCGCAATCGATGTGCTCTCGCATACACCAATTCGTACTTACGTGCGGCAGCGCGTTACGTTTTGTTTTAAAAATATCTCGCATTCTATTTTCATACGCGCGCGCACCGGTGCTATAACTCGACGTTAATTAGCAGCGAGTAACAATTCGGCACAAAAATAAGTATTAGCGCATTGTGGGCGCACCGGTAATTAATTAGAATTAGGCAAATTACTTAGCAGACCAGCAAGCGTGCACCAGACCAAATGCTATTAATACATATTCGCATCGAAGATCTTGATAAGAGTAATTACGCCGCACGCATCAATTGTGGAGCAGCTGGAACGTAAATGTTTGCTTTCATATAAAGTTTGTTAGCGATGGATGACGTGTATGCATGATGCACAAATAGCGTCGCGTTTGATGCTAATTGAACGTCGTTGTTAATTTACAATTTTCAAATGATTGCGCAAGGGTCGTACTCACATGTGTTGCGTGATACAAAGTATGGAACTCTAATTATTTGTCGATGGTTGAAAATTAGTTAAGTACATTAACGAATCTTATTCTTGACTTACATATAACTATGAGAATATCTAGTTTTACAGATACTTATTCAGAATAAGAAAAAGTTAATTAGCATTTCCGGATTATTTAATTTAAACCACTTTTTCTAATACGTCAAGAAGTACAACACTTCAGATTCAAGTTTCTTATCGTTCACAGCCAATGCAAACTACTATTGTTCTATGGTTCCAATCAATTGAATAAAATTATTTATATAATAAATATGTGTATGATATTATCAGCAATTGCATAAAAGTAAATCGAGGTCATGACTATCGCTAGTAAAGAAAGAGTTATGCGTTCGTTGGCCAGATGGAAGACGAGGAAGAGCGTCGCATCCAATTTCGCAATGCGTTCTTCGTTCTCGTATTCGCGCAAGGAAGACGAACACACCACGCGTAGGAACGCACCAGCGGGCGACGCATCCCCAACGCTTTCCCATAATGGTGATGGCACGTATTCCGTGCCGCCCCAGCATCCGCGCGCTGTGCTACTACTGCTCCTGTTTTCGCCAGCCGCGGCGCCCTCGTCCTCGCCCCGGCGGCGACCGAAAAACCGCTCCGACTGACGTCATTCGGCTAACGCTCACGACGCGTATCGACGTCATTGGGGTAGGTCGGCCCTGTGGTGTGTATGTGTGTCGCGCCGCAGGACCGCGAAGGATATGCACTCCCTCCCCAGAAAGACAAAGAAGGGGAGCGCACGTGACGCGCGTGCTTTGACGGTGTCAGACGGTTGATATGCGGGTAGTCCTTTCTAATATCATTTCAGCTAATATGATTTTTTGGAAATTTAATCTCATTTATCGTTAAATATTATGCGCACACCCACTTCACCTACCTCGCCGTCGTTTTGCTTTATTCTTTGTTGTCGACGGATGGGCGCTGGCCTGGCGCTGATGTCGTTATTAGTAAGTCGCTTTGTCGCTGGGGAAATTATACTCCTCGGAAGCGCGTAACAAAGCTGATTTAAAATGCAGACGACTTTCTATCCGCGCCACTTGAAACTGATCGTTACCGACGCTCGATCCTTGCCGCTCGCACACAGGAACGAGAGCAGGAGGCAGGCGCAGGAAGAAAGGATGGGGAGCAGAGAAAAAATAAGATCGGATTTTGATCCGCTTCCTGATCGTGTGCAACAAATATGTTATGATCCTGGCAAATTGTAAATGGCTTGGCGCAGGATATCAAAGGTCCTTGCATGGGACGGGACTGATGGTAATTCCCACATACTCATCTCTCTGTGTGACCTGTTGGCCGGCGTAATTCCTCGGGCGCCGCAAGAACTAACCATCCACTTCCAAGCAATCAAACAGACAAAATATACCTTTGGATCTATGCGCACTATTATGGAGAGGCGGCGTTGGAAGGACGAGGAAACTGGTCCTGCCACAAAGCTCGCCACCCCCCACACACACATACACATCGATCTCCAACTCGTTATTGTAACAAAGGCATCGCGCCTCAAACCACTGCTTCCGACGCCCAACGAACGCCCAACGCTTATATTCGGGTATTGTTTCGGCGCGTCCCGGAATTTCGCCTTCTCTCGGTTTCGAATTGATGGTCAG
>JARJDR010009812.1:0-16253 GCA_030264135.1 Myllaena sp. GC000078 | reverse complement strand
GCAATGTCCCCTCGTGTCGCATTCACATCATTGACACCATAATGCGCTATTCAAATGCTGACCGAATGAAACGATGCGTGCTCGCCATTCGCACACAAAGCGCAAAGAATTCATACAAATGTTTTCGCTACAAAGAGCTCTTTACTACAAGCTTATAAAATACTATGTACATACGATACGATACCAACAATACGTACGCAGTGCATTGCCGAAATACATAACACGATATTCAAGTTTCATTTTAATTCTTCTCAATCTAACAATAAGATGTTTTTTCTTCTTCTTATTTGCAAGTTACCTAACAATTAACATGATAGTTGATTAAAGATAAGTTGAACTTATGCGCTAAGTAACATCTTTATGTCATTACCGCATTACTGACAACTAAACTCGTCAACCGCGGAATCGCGGGGGTTTACATTTACGAGATTTACGAATAAGGGGGTTTAAATTTTTTCAGTCATATAACAATGAGGTTATGTAAATAAATAGTGCTCAACGCTCAACGCATCTGATGCATCTGATTCATCTGATTCCTGACTGTTCCTGACCATTGAGAATATTGCTTTGAATTAAAATGTTAACGGACGAGTGTGCAATGTATAATTGCAAATCGAGGATATCGGAGCGGCCCGAAGTGAAATTCTTCCGCTTTCCGTTCGAGAGAGAATGGTGCGTAGGGCTTGCAATTATCGTGTGCAACTGCTAAATGCTACATGAAATACCTAATTGTTTTTAGGGCGTTTGTTTGGCGAACGAATTGCCGCATTCCAAATTACATCTCGCATGGACTTTTATACCGACGCTACCGCGTGTGCTCCAAACATTTTGCACCATATATGTTTACAAATGATTTGAAGAATCAACTCAGTGCTGAGGCCGTTCCACAGAGTTTTGCTATCTTTGAAGCGCAACAGAAAAAAGACAGTCTACAAAGGCTAGTGGATGAAATAGGTAGTGCCTGACAACATTTCCCATCTATCTTTCTAAATATGATTGAATTCATTGGTATTTCAGGTGTGAATGAAACATTGAATGCATCTGAAGAGCTGGTGAATGAAGTTCATGCAGGAAATCTATTAGGTAATTAGCAACATTGTCTATTAAGGGACTGGTTTACCTGGTAATCATTTCAGAGAAGGAAAGCAGATTGCTTGTTCCTGCATCTTCCAGTTCAACTGCAGTAAAAGAAGCAAAGCCTAAAAAGGTCAAATTCGTAGTTAAAAGAGCCGCCAAGATACGGACTGTTTCTTCCTATCTGAATCCTCCTGCTACACAAACAACTAATGGGCAACCACTAATTCTAGCAATGCCCAATGTTAACAACCCAGCACTGCAACTCGCACAATGCAACATGCCTCCTCCTATGCAATCAATTAATACATCTCAAGCTAAAACTAATTTACCATCAAACACAAATGTTGGAAATCCATCAGCACCTGTCACATACAATTTATTGCGTGTTGCTGTGCCACAACCATCTCTCCAACAAGTACCCCAACGTGGCGATATTCTTACTTTTGCACAACTTTCGAAAACGCTATTTGTACCATCCATATCCGATGTGAAAATACTAAGACCGCTATCCAATGCTCCCGCCCAAGTGAACAATCAGCCTGTTCCACAACCAACTATCCAACCTAAACCACCTAAAGTGAAAACAACACAGGGTAGTCAAACTACCCAACTACCAAACTATCCAACTCACGGCAAGGGTTCGCAAACCGACCTTTGGCTGATGTACGGGCACCCGAAAGCAATTCAGATTAGGAGAGAAATCTACGAACTACTCCCGGAATACAATCGACTGAAGCTAGCAGAAACCAAACGGAAGCGGAAAGAGAAGGAAGCTCCCGAGCCGCGAAAGACTACGTTCGAGGAATTCCAAGCGCTACTCTACAAATACTACCCGAAAGCGATGGCTGACGTGATGCTCGCGCTCCGGAACCATCCCGCCGCCGACCGCTTCGACGACGCCTTCACCTTCTGGCAGATGTTGGACGAACTCCGAACGCATATGCCCCCGCTACCGCAACCGACCAACGAGTAAACTGCTTATATTAAAAACTCTGATCACAATCATATAAAAATAAATATCTAAAATCTACAATTATAATCTACGTGAAATGAAGCGGTCGCGTCGATCACGACAATGAATACACCCAGCTCGCGTAGCAAATGCATTTCTCCGGCACACTATCGGCGTTGAGGAGCTTCAACTTACTGTTCATCGGCTCATTATGCATATGCGCGCTAAACATGTAACGGCTGGTGCGCGTCAGAGTCGTGAACTCTTCAAAAGTTCTCGCGTGCGGCATCACAAGCTTGCGATACTCGTCCAGCGTGATGAAACACAGCGGCCCTTTCACATCGTCCGTCTGGTAGAAGATCCGGTACAACATCCGTACCATCGCCTCGTTTAGCTGAGAAAGCACTTTCACGGGGTAGCCCTTCGGCAGTGAGCGTGCCTTCCCCCCCAGCGGGATGTAGATGACTCCAGCGCTGCACCGGAAATACGGAACCCCCTCCTCGCCGCCGTTGATCTTAAAGCAGCCGAAACTGGGGTGCAGCAAACTGCTGTTGTCGAGGAGGCGGCTCGCCAGGTACCCGAGTAGCTCACGCAGCTGGAGCACATGCTCGACCAGCACCAATTCAGCACGTTCGCCATCGCCGATCCGGAAATCGGTATGCGCGGCGAGCACGGCGGCGTGCAGCTGACGCTCGTAAGTGGTCATGGTGATAGAAGGCAGCCTGAATTCGTCGACGAGTGTTTGTGCGAGCTGCGTGCAGGCGTCCTGGAGCAGCAGGTTCGCGAACCATTGGTGTATCAAGGGGTGGCGTATCGCAGGTCGATGGAGGACCGGAAGGTAGCGGTTTTCACTGAATGTCTCCCAACTGTAGCCACTTTTGATAGCAATTATATCGGTATCGATGCTGATATTCAACTCCACCTCGAGCACGTCTTTTAGGTGGTCTAGTTCGACTACAATCGATAACAAACGAGTATGGGTGATTGTTGGAATTTGGAATCTAGTAGGCGTAGTAGGCGACCTACCTACGCTTTTGTCGAGCTCGGGCAGGTTCTTGGGCTCATAGAGCGTTGGTTTCTTCTTGCCGTTGACTTCACTCTGCCTCGACTTCTTCATGACGATGCGTTATTTGTAGTTACTTCACCAGAAAACTTAACAAAGCATGCAATGTGTAGAGTCCTGTGAGCCCTGTGTGCGCAACGCGAGTGCGGATGCGAATGCAACCGAAAACCAACGCAAATTGTTGTATGACACGTCGGAAACAAATGAATTCTCTTTACATTTAGAGTATTTTGGGATAGCTATGTTGTAGAGGTGAAATTATTTTATTTCGGAACAACATAAATCGAAAACAGATTCAACTAGATAATATTTTATAATATATATGTATATATCAGCACAACACAACCATATGATAACATATTATACAAGAGGCGCAAAGTGTAATAACGTGTTCAGGCGAAGAAGAAGAATGAGAAGAAAAGGGTAAAATCCGGGCACGCTAGCGTTCCTCCTCCTCCACTTCCTATCTCTTAGATTTGCGATAAATATTTATTACACATTGGACGTGATCGGGAAATCGACTAGCAAAGTTGCGTGGCTAATTGACGACGGCCGGGTCGTGCACTGGAACCCGTTCGCCAGGAAGCCACGCCGAAGCGAAGAGACGTGGAAGAAGTGTGTGAGTACGTACAATTGTTATCTTTTGATTTTAGATTAATTTTAGCATAAGTACATATTTTATATCATTGCCGTTATTGTTGTTGGGTGTACAGTGTCGTTAATTGTACGCAAAATGGGGGGTAAATTTGCAATAGTTTCGAAACAGCAGAAAGAGACTGTAGACTGATTAATCGCATAATAGTGTAGGAGTATCCTTATGACTTTACAATTATGTTGCATGTGTGATTACTTGCTTTGCTTTTATACATATAACGGGTACTTGTCTAAAACACACAACACCAAGATAAAATATAAAGTACAATTAATATACATGTATAATGTGTATTTTAATTTACTCCTCTTTTGCTTTGTTTAGTTTTTAGCTTCGCGTGTTGCTTGCCTTGAACCACCATAGAGACAAATGCTCCAAGTGTTTTTTAAGTATCAAGTGATCCTTAAAATAACGTTTGTTTTTTGTTTTGTTTTTGTTTGTACTGAAACAATGAGAGTAGTTAGTACACATTAGTTATACCTAACGACACCCAGCCATCGTGCTTAGAATTAAGTTGTGAACATGGATGGCTAGAAATCGGTGGGTGGATGATCGGATACGGTAGATATCAACTACCCCCCAGCAAACCACTAGATTTGTGATTTTTCGTATCGTATGCGTTTCACTTATTCATGTAAGTAGATTTTAGAGTAATAGAGTTATTCGAATATATTTATGTATAATTTTTTTTTGTTTTGAATGATGAGATTTTCTCTAATTGAAATGGGTAGTAGCACTTACTCCTAAAGTTAATAACCGTAATTTTATGCATTTGCTTCATTTTTGTAGAGTGGAAGTGTACGTGTGAATCATCTCCTCCTCGATCGCAATATTCATCTAATTCTCGCGATCAATACATAATTCAATTGTGAGAGATTAAGGAAAACTTGTGATGTATACATGTAAATATTGTGACACATTTTCGGCAAATTAACAAGAGAGGAAACTACCATTTGGTCAGAAATTCACCACTCACAAGCATTCCTCCCGGGGGAAAGATTATTAAAGCTTTGCGAAACGACCCTTTTTCCTCCATCAGCCTTAAAGAGTTTTTGTTTGTTTAGTTTTTTGGTTTCAAATATAGAAGTATGTAACAAACACATGTATATTCCGTAACATTCAATAGGGTAGTAGAGTAATAGAATTAGAGGTGGTAAGCAATGATATGGGGAGGACACGCAACGCGACATGCCTCCGGAAATGTGTCCGGCGGGCGCGACAACGCGAGGGTTGGTAGTGTAGTATTAAAACACGCAGCTCCGGTATAAATATCAAATCCAACAGCGAGACATCATTGGTTTCAGTGTATAATATACCCATTTTGTTTAAATAATCTTCGATAAATTAGGTTTGAATTTGGATAACACACACACACGCTTTTCCGATTTCGAGGGGCTGGCGGGCAAAATCACGCAACGCAACACGAACCTTTACACGTCGACGACCATCTTTTTGTGTATGTCGGTGTTGCCGACCACCGAGCAGAACTCCTCGAACGAGATCTTGCCGTCCTCGTCCTTGTCGGCGAACAGGATGGTCTTGTCGACGATCTGCTGCAGCTGCGTGTCTTTCAGATTGTTGCCGACCATCATTTTCAGTACCTGCCGAATCGATCGAATGCCAAAGCGTTAATCATTGCGTGCGGGCGTGCATGCGTGCTGAGAGCGCCACTCACTTGGAACAATTCCCCATTCGAAATGTAGCCGTCGTTATCCATATCGTAGATTCGGAACGCAAAGCGCAATTTCGATAACTTGTCGCCCTTCACACTGAACTGGGAGACTCCCTGAATGAATTCTGCAAGCAAGCCACTCAGGGATAGATCCAAACAGCACCAATATGTTTAGTAGGATACCTTTGAAGTCCACCTCGCCGTTGCCGTCGGCGTCGAAGATGTCTATCACGCGCTGCACGAGTGGATTCTGTTGCAGCTCCGGCAGCGACATGAACTCGTCGATGCTCAGCGCGCCAGAGTTGTCCAAGTCCAGCTTCTTGAAGCGCTTGCCCAGGCGGCGTATTTCGTCGGCGTCGACTGCAAACCCACCAAGGCATTAGACAATCCTTCTGCATTATTAATGATTCTTTGCCCCCTTTTTCATAGCATGCAGTGATTGGGACAAGGTCATGCTACTTACAATTTGAGCATAGCTCCATGGGCAGCGAACTTTCATTACCCTGAAAATGAAATCATATTTATTATTATATCACCTGCTGACTAAATGGATGGATGGATGGGCTTGTCCAAGGAGCATAAGTCAAACGAGTCCACCAGGTCGATGGTGCTCTTTGAACGCAAGCACCACCATGACCACCAGCACACGGCACGCGCACTCCTCACCATGGTTTGTTATGCGGCCGTCGGCTCTCGGTGGTTTCGCTAAATTAACTACAAGTTTCTTCTTGTAAAATGTGCTTTTTCGCTCGCTGGTGGCTGTGGTGGTATACACACTACACGCTAGTACCTACTGCGCGGCTGCGGGGGCGCGCGCCAAGCTGCAGCTTGCCTGTTTGCCGCCCACTGCGACGAATCCGAGTACGAAGCAGGTGTAATTGTGTGTTTTTACGCGCGTTGTACGTATGCACGCACACGTGAAAACCGCGCTGACCAAATCAATTTCCCGCAGAGTTGGTTCAAAAAGAGTTTCTTTATCTGAAAAAGAATCACATCCTAATCAGCTGATCTGAACACTTTCAGTTTTACAGAAATACAATTACTAATGAATAATCTAAATTCAAACAGAATAAGAAACTAGATAATTGTATTCCAAATGATTATGTAGGAAAAAGCAAGCGTGTTTCCTGCTGAGGTTTATTGCTGTATTCTATAATAAATCGCTTGTTTTGCAACTAACAAATGCAAATTGGCCCGGGAAAACGACTAAAAATAACTTTGTCACTCACGTAATAATTATATCAGCATTATTTCAACTTTTCATCCACTTCTTCCAATCTGACTCTAAACAATTTGCTAACCTATGTAAGTAAACAACCCGAAAGTGCACCCAAGGGAAATTGCTTCCGGTTTTCAAATAAATTTGAATTTTGAAGAAATTGCTTTACTCGAACTTCAGACGCTTACTTAAAGTGTCTCTCACTCCTTAGGAAAGCCAAGCTTAGCCCAATCCATAAGTGCGAATGTGAGAGAACGATAAAAACTGAGCTGTCAAGTGCAACTCAGCAAGCAAATCGCAGTATATTTCGGTGCATTGTAGTAGTTGTGTCAGCCCGCCATCTGTCACGTCACGGTGGTCACGGTGCTCGCTTTGCTTCTCCTCTCTCCATTGCTCTCAATCCAGCACGTCGGCTAAAAATACCCCGCCGTTCCCCGTGCAACGTCCTTTCAATACGCGCCGCTCGTCGACGATGGCCGCTGGAGTGAGTATACCGACGGCCGTGCGCTGCGAAATCGTCAAATATTCGCGCCCTTTGAATGCATCCGCGCGCCGCACGCGCCGATTCCGCCACGCCACCGGCCGGCCGATCGCTAATCGCTCGTATTTTCCTCGTTGCAGACTCTCTACACGTACCCCAACAACTTCCGCGCGTACAAAGCGCTGGTAGCGGCGCAATATGCCGGCGTCAACATCAAGCTCGCCGACGGTTTCATCTTCGGCGAGACGAACAAATCGCCCGACTTCCTGAAGAAGTTCCCCAATGGCAGTGTAAGTACCAATCAGGATGGTTGTTGAGGTGGTGTTTGTAAACCGGGTGTCTGGTTGGCTCTTGTAGGTGCCGGCCTTTGAGTCCGCGGATGGCAAGTTCCTGAGCAATGGCAATGCGATCGCGTACTACGTGGCTAACAAGCAGCTGCGTGGCGGCGGCGGTGATTACGAGACGGCGCAGGTGCTGCAGTGGATGAGCTACGCCGACAACGACATCCTGCAGGCGATGGTGCCGTGGGTGTACCCTGTGATGGGCATCATTGAAATGGACCCAGAAGTAAGCAGTACGAGTTGCTAGCATTTGCTCAGTGTATACTCTCATCAAAGGTGGAATTTATGTCCATCCATGGCAGATTTCATAACAAAGTAGAGTTATAACATAATTGGGAGATATTCCATGCTTTCTTCTTGTATGTGGGATGAAAGCTTTCAATCTCCAAACATTTTAATATTGATTGAATGCATGTTGCTTTATGTGGAGTTGCATAAGTGTGATATAAATAGCATGTGGTGTTTGTGGTTTTAGAGTTATGAACAGGCCAAGGAGGACGTAAAGGGCGTGATGAACGTGCTCAACACACACCTGGCGACGCGCACGTACTTTGTCGGCGAGCGCGTCACACTCGCTGATATCGCCATCGCCTGCACCATGCTGCATCTGTACACGGCGGTCATGCATCCCGCGTACCGCCAGCCATACCCGCACGTGAATCGCTGGTTCACGACTATCGTCAACCAGCCGGAGTTCAAGGCTGTGAACGGCGAGCCACAACTGTGCGCGGCGCAGCCCGCCGAAACCGATGCGAAGCACCAACACCAGCACCAACAGAAAGGTACTTTCCTACACACTTCTCCTTTAACACAATTTCAATGTCCGTTTCGTACGCAAGCTGCTTTAAATAACCACACGGAGACTAATACCGATAGCATTCCTAACGAAACTAAGTCTAAGAAAAAGAAGAGTGAGTAATTTCCCTATTCTTGGGCAATGTATTCTTACATTCGTAATTTGTGATTTAGGCAAAGGCAAGGGTGACGCCAAGAAGGAACAAAAGAAAGAGGCGAAGAAGGAGCAGCAGCAGCAGCAACAGCCGAAGAAGGCGACGCCCAAGAAGGAAGCGGAACCTGAAGAACCCATGGACCTTGCCGACGAGGCGCTCGCCGCCGAGCCGAAGAGCAAGGATCCGTTCGACGCTCTGCCCAAGGGCACGTTCGTGATGGACGACTTCAAGCGTTGCTACTCAAACGAAGACGAGAAGGTCTCCATCCCGTACTTCTGGTCGAAGTTCGACGCCGAGAACTACTCCATCTGGCTGGGCGAATACAAATACAACGAGGAGCTGTCCAAGGTCTTCATGAGCTGCAACCTCATCACCGGCATGTTCCAGCGGTTGGACAAGATGCGCAAGAATGCGTTCGCATCCGTCTGCCTGTTCGGCGAGGACAACAACAGCAGCATTAGCGGGCTGTGGGTGTGGCGCGGTCATGAGCTGGCGTTCCCGCTCAGCCCCGACTGGCAGATCGACTATGAGGTGTACGACTGGAAGAAGCTGGATGCCAAGTCCGACGAGACGAAGAAGCTTGTAGAGCAGTACTTTGCGTGGTCCGGCGCTGATAGCAAGGGTAGGAAGTTCAATCAGGGCAAGATTTTCAAGTAGATGCATCTCCTCCACTCTCCCAAATGCGTCCTTCCGATAACGAATGTAACTTGTATCCCGCGAAAATGTTGTGCGTTGTAAACGATCTCCTTCCCACCCGTTTAACTCCAGTCCCAGTCTTGTTCCAACTGGAATGGTGTGCGTCGTCATTTGTAAATTAAAAGTCAACTATTTGGACGCTGAATGTTTGATTGAATCGTTTCTTATTGCGTATATAGCTGATATACGATTCTTAGGGTTTATGTTTGTTAATTTGAAAAAGTACTTGATATTATGCTGATGATGATCAAGTGTTTGGCGTTTAATTTTTGATTTGATTTGCGAATGACTCTCGAGAGCGTTTCAGCGGCTTTACTTTTGCGCGATGCGATGCGTTGCGGTACTACCTTATCCCGGTTTATATTTATTTTTTCAAATGCGCCTGCCTGTGCCACATCACACTGTCACTTTTAATAAAGGTTTGAATTTATACGTTTTGCCGACAATATTTGCGCTATGACTGGTGAAAAAAACGTTCGTCGCGCTGGTGAATTTCTACCAAGTAAGTATGCAAATGTAAAAAGGAAGGTTTTGGATCGAGAATGAAACAAGTATTGCAGTTAAGTACAAAATATAATCGATAATTTGGTACATATTGGTACATTGCAATAAAGTTTTAGATTCGAACCGAATAACACCGAATAACTTCTCTCCTTTCGTACGCCAGTGATAGAGAACAGAAACATTTCACACACCTCTTCATCTTGTTTGACACCGTTTATGTTTGCGCCGATAGTATTATGTTTCGCGTCGTTTCTTACATTATTCATGCAAGGGCACATTGATAATGATTAAAGCATTTGCAAAGGGCAGCACAGAACGAATACAACTCCATATCTCATATCGCATCCACAAGCGCGTATTGGTTTCAAACAGACAATAATAGAATACAACATTTCTTCATTTCCAATTTGTTTATCCAATTTTTGGATATAATTTGCTCCGCTTAGCGGTTTTATCATTAATTTAACATTTCTTCCATGTTGCTCTTGTTGTCAATAGCAAGAGCGAAATAATATAGTTGAACATACATAAACTCTTTAATGAACATGAACGTATTAAGTGAGTAAGTATTATATCATTTAAGATCGATCACATTTGGTTGCAAGTTGCAAATTCGCCGCACATACATACAGTTGATGAATTTCGCACTTTCTAGTATGATAACGATAACGATATGATTCAGAACGTGTTTTTTTTTGCGCTTCACCTTCATCATTGTCTTGTTTTCTTTTTTGCAAAAATATAAAACGACGTTTATCTCTTTGTATTCACCAGGTTTCTTTTTGTCTATCTTTTTAAATTTACGTTCTTTTCAACTTTTTGTTGGATTTGTTGTTATTAGTCAGTTGGTTAGCATCTCATGTATCAAAATATTTAATGTTATTCTCAAACGTTTGTTAAAATTTCATTATAGCTATCTACGAAGTAATTAAAATATATATATGTATAGTCTTTGGCGACGCGACCCGACCACCTTGTGCATGGGCGCGTCCGTTAATACAATTACATAATTTCTCGCGTTCGCATGCTTGCTTGCTTGTTTGCAGCATCGAATATAATATAATATATTATTTATAACTAGATATATTTATATATATTTATAAAGTACACCTTTTGTGTGAGTGTGGTGGTATTGTAACAGCGAACATGTATATAACAGCGATTTCTTTTCTTTTGTTTTGAATTCATTTCATTTTTACACATTATCGACACAAATATTGTGCGTGGCGGAACAATAATGTACAATTGGGGCGCTTAACCAATGCCGCGAAGAGTACAGTATGTATAGTATGTATTCACAACACACTTAAGTACATTAAGTACAGTTTTGTGACTTGGCATCGAAAACAAAACAAGAAACGGTTAATAAGCTTAAGAAATACCCTGTTTATGAACAAATCCATAGCCTATGGGGGAAATCAAAGAGTAGAAATGGCGCAACCAATTATAATTGAACTCTTTTCTTGTTTATCAGCAGATATAATTTCTACTCTTTGAGAGGGAGCACAAAATCAACAACGGACGCCGCTGCCGCCGCCCACGTGGTTAATATGAACAAAGCTTATACTCGCGGGGCGCACGTGCGCGCAACAACTGGCTGAGAGTTGCATTTAATCTAGATTGTCCTGCAATCTTCCGAAATTTGTCGTCTCAGCCAACCAAATGGCTGACAATGAGACAATTTACTATTTTTACATGAACTATGTATCACCGTGTGTTTGCAGAAAAATATGCAGCAAGTAAAAACGAAACAAGACCAGATTACGCGCTGTAATCGAACGACTCCCATTCGGAGAACCGCGAGTCCTGCTTCTGCAGACGCTGCGTGCACTCCTTGAGGTACGAGTCTTGAATGCGGTACATGCCGGAGTTTGCCTGGAACATGAGCGTCTCCAGGATGCGCTCGTTTTTGATTGCTTTCGACGGCAGCACAACCTATGGCAGGTATTTATTGTACACATTTAATCGATTGTTAGATGATCAATATTACTTTGATGAGTTCTTGCGGAGTGATGCGATACAGCTTGAGATCCCGCGCCAGCCGTTCCATGATGCACTTGAACTCGAGCTTGGCGTCCAGCTTGCTCGACGTCTTTGTGCGGATCTTGTGACGCGCCCAACTGAGCATCGCCTCGAACTTTCTCACTTCCGGCACTTCCAAATTGCTAGCCGATAATTAACCGTTAGACAAAGGGAGGATGATGATGATATGGATGGTGAAGTTGCTTACCGACACATAATCATCTGCACCATCGACTCGCTGAGCGTGAGAAACTCGGGTGTTTGAAACAACTGAAACGCGCGTGTCTCAACAAAGGCGAGTATCATGTTGACCAGCTCCGAGGCGGACGTGTAGCGCCAGTAGTAATTCTCTAATGAACACAGCATACAACAAACCTAAACAAATAACCCAATGAATAACTGCCGGAAGAAGCTAATATGGTTTGCAAAACAAACCACTTCAATGCGCAGAAACTGCTTCGCATGATGGAAGCACGCCTGCAGCAATTCGGGCAGATCATAATGCTCCGCGGCGCAGATCAACCCTGGGATGGTGGAACAGGTGAGCGGACAACTCCCCGTGTGCAGGTAGTCCAACAGGATGCGGAAGGTATCCGGATCGAATTCAATAATCGAGAACTCCGTCTGCGCCATTTTGGCACGATCCACCTTCTGCGCATCGGCGCACACGCTCAGCCGAGGAACCGGAAGCTGAGCAGGCTTCTCCTTCTCCTTATCCTTCACCTCTTTATCTGCAACAAGGCAGTTTTGCTAAAGCAGTTGCTGAAGAGTTTAAAGAACGCGATACTTACTGGAGCAATCATGACTACTCGCCCACTTCTTCTTATCGTCGGCGGAGAGCGCTGGGGTGTTGTGCTTGCGTATGGAGCGTCCCCAACCAGCCGTGATGGTGCCGATGCGACTGATTGCGCGGCGCACCATCGGCGAGCTGGGCACGCTCTTCGGGCGCGGACTCTCAATGTCGGGCACCTGCAAGAAGTTGCTGTTCTTCGTGGTGCGACCGGCCGCCGCCGGCGACATGAGCGTCGGCACGGGCCGCGCGAGCAGCTCGGCGACAGGCACTTGCGGTGAGCCGAAGCCCGTCTGAATGCCGTACAGCATCTCCTGGAAGACGCGGCTGCGCACGCCGAGGATGGCGCGCACCGCGATGAACTTGGTCTTCTGCTTCGACTGCCCGACGAGGAAGACGACGTCAAAGAGCTGCGCGTTCACCAGCACGTTGTCCTCGGCGTTGAGGAACATCTTGGTGAAGTCTTTGGCGAGCTGGTCGTAGTCCTCGAACTGGTCGCGTACGCTATCGAGGAGTGGCGAAGACGGTCGCATGTGGCCAATGGGACGCCATGAACCTAACGGTAAGAAATTGAAGAAAAAACAGGTAAAATGGCGACGTTGGTAATTAGTAGGAATGATTAGTGTACCTCGACGGTAGGGTTTGGGTATTTGACCGGTTTCGGCGTGATTTTGCAGATTCGCAACGATATCTTCGAGCATCTGCGAGCGGGTGCGCTCCTGCATGCGTGCGAATTTCGGCGCCGAATAGCTGGCGCGTTCGCCGTTGACGATCTTCGTGAGCAGCCACTCGCGGAACATGGGGCCCTTGTCGAAGACGCTCTGCTCCCACAGGTAGGGCTTGTAGGCGCCCACCTCGTCGCGTGTCACCACCGACACCTCGTAGCGAGTGGGCTTGCGCTTAATACGCGGTGATGTCCTCACTGATCAGGTACAAATACTCTTTAGTTTTTTTTTTTTTCATAAATAAGAGAGGAGTTTTGGTACCCAAAATGAAGGTGTGCAGGAAATGACTTTTGATGCAGCTGGGCGAGAAGGAAGTGTTGTCCGCTTCGAGGAAGACCACGCAGACGATGTCGTTGCCGATGTGGCGCTTGCGCTGCAGCTTTTGCGGATCGTGCTTTTCATACGGTAATTGTGTGCTCACGTGGAACATGATTTCGATATTGCGCCAATTGGTGTACACCGAGTACAGACCTGAATCAAATAATTCATTTTCCATGCAAGCTCCGCTTAGCTCGGCCATTAAAAACTAACTAGAGACACCTGGGGCAACTGCGGCACCTGATGTGAGCGAGGGCATTATCCTCTTTCACTTTTCTATTGTTCGCGCATACGTTAAAACTTTAAATCCACTTCTTTTTTTCTTTTTTTCGGTTATTTATGCGTGGGAAAAAGGAATGTTGGGTAGATTACCTGTGAGATCATGCACGGTGTCCAAACCGCCCTTGTACTTGTCGAAACCCTTCAGGCGCACACGATCGCCGAGCACCTGCAGGAACTCATCGAACAGCGGCGAGTTCTCGTTATTGTCCAGTATTTCTTCCTCGGTGTACTGCCCTTCCAGCACGTAGATGACGCCGACTTTTAGCTCGGATTTAATAAAAACCTGCATTTGAAATAATCGATTGGCTTACAATCAGTTTGCACGCGATGTAAAATGTAATTTTTCAATTTGAAAGGATATTTAATACTATTACTTGTTGAATATCATGCGATATTTAGTAAGTAAGTACTCGTACTTCAACTTGTTGCCGTGATTAGTTGGATATTTGCAGGCAACACGCTAATGACCTGAGGAATTATCATTAGTGCTAATTTCCCAGTTTTCTAGCCCTGCAGCTGGAGATAATGATATAAAAATGAGCGCTGTAGAATTTTGCGCAATGCTTGAGATAAAATAGTAGCGCGACTCTATTACTCGTACTTTATTGCAACTTATGGCGCTTTTAAAAAGTTAACGAGAAATTTAATCCCGTCTTGAGTGGGAAATAAACACTACAACGACTTGTCTGTCGCATGCACCATGTGATAAACGTTCGTTCACAGTAATCAACATTAATATTAACACTTCAGGACTTCGTTGAGTAAGGCGGGGAAACTATTGTAAAATGCTGAAGCAAAATTTCCGGAGCAATCGCGTGATATTTAAAAATTAAAAGAATGATCCGCGTGAATATTGCACGTAGTACCTTCAACCTTCGTCTGCTGCGAGGCTATTTCCGGAAATCCAGACGTTACGCTTTTTTTCGGCGGCGGCGTTGAAATCGTAATAAAATTTGCAGAGCAAGAAATATGTAACTTCACCTTTGCCCTCTGTTCAGCGATTGTGGATCAATAGGCCGCGCGCGCGTTCGCACCAAATCTAATTTTTGTATGATTGCGCGCACTTTTTCCAAAATCCTCCTCGATCTGATTCAGTCAGTGCCCATTCACAAGCCGGGGGATGAGCGGGAGGCAAACAAAGGTAAGGGCTCAACGCCCATCCGCTTTCCCGCGTATTCATACAAGGAGGCGAATCGAACGAACGAGCGAACGGAACGAACGTTTGGTCATGTGGGTGGAGCGAACGAATTCAATTTAAGGACACGAAGAATAAACACGGAGCGGTTTCGAGAGGAGCAAAACGCACACGCACCTGATCCAATTTGAGCAGCTCCTCGGGCGTGTCCGGCAGCTGGCCGAGCGTCAGCGGCGGATTGATGTTCACCTCCTTGCCGAGCGACCGCACCACCTCCTCGCGATTGTAGCGGTCGGCAAAGACGCAGCTCGCCGGTATCAGCCCGTGCACCGTGTAGCTGATGGCTCGCACCAGGATCCTAACGGCCCCAAAACACAGTACGTCTTACTTCTTAGGGAGGGCGGAGGGTATTAGCATAACATTTAGTTTTACATCGGTAATTAAATTCCGGCGCAAAGCTGGGATTATTCAAATTCATAAAACGTCTCGCGTTTAGGGCGAGTACAAGAAACCGCTTGAATTCATCCTCATTTTCGCCTTAGTATATTAAGTAGCATTGCATATTAAAAATGGAACAAGGAAGTGTATTTCAGTGTCGGATTGATTTTGTTTTTAGCCCCAGTAGATATGCGTGTAATACGAGCACGGAGAGCGCGCGAATGTAAATATCCGCGTTATTTATTGTGCAAGACTCCATCCGCTTTCCTGTGCCCTGCTTCCCCGGCGCCGCATCCCGCACTTATCATATTCGCCTCGTCCTGCGCTTCGTCCTTCGACGGCATCGATTTTCGTTCAACGGGAAAAATTACACGACGTGTCATTGTTACCGTGTCCGTGGATTGATTTAATACTGTGTAAATTTCGCGTGCGAATACATATCATCCACCCACACCCACCCACTCTAAAAATTGCTTCCAGGCAGCTGCCTGTGTGCATTTTGACATTGTGCGGAAAACGAATATCGCTTTCTTGATGTTCCGTTTGTCATGCCACGTTGGTGACAACGATGTGCAGAAGTTGAAGAAGAAGAAGGCATTTGAGATGTCAGCACGATTGTTATACATTTATCGATTCGTGCTGTAGACACTTAAAATCGGAGCGCGAGCCATCAATCACGAGAAGAACTTGTTATCGGTTATCAATTTGAACGTTTTGCAGCCTTGACCGGTTTGCCATCGCAATCGCCATTTTGATCTATTGATATTGGTTTTTTTGCAAAACGCAAAACGCCACTACAAACCTCAACCGCAATTACGTTTAATTGAAATGGATTACGCCTAGTCCTTGCTAGTTTTAGGTCCCAACCTTCGTTTCTATCGTGGTGGTCGGCATTGATTAATTAATATTTCATTCGTTTGCTCTCCTCCTCCTCCT
>JARJDR010009806.1:0-41583 GCA_030264135.1 Myllaena sp. GC000078 | reverse complement strand
GCCCGAAACTCCAGCCAGCCTGCAGCAGGATCGTCATGTGTACATCCCGTCGAACATAAACTATGCCTGTTGAAGGGCTTTATTAAAAACGACCCTCTCATTGCCTCTCACAGCCACCCTTCCCGAAAAAGAAGCACTACGCGCACAATATGCATACCACACCCCCGCTCGCGCACACACATCCCTTAAAATATGTATCATATACGTCCACAACTATGAACAGTAAAGAATGTTCATGGGATCATAAATTGAGGGTTTTCAGGGAATATTTACACATGGGGTGAGTGTAGATACATTCCAATGCATGGACCGGCTATCGTAGGCCACTTTTTTGCTACTCTCGATGCCGGACGTAAGCTTTGATCTAAAATAAATATGCAAAAAAGTGCGAAATTCGATTACATGTCGCGCATCGCATGTTATGCACGATGTCATGGGCCAATCAAGAGCGGGAACAAAGCGCATCTATGTAGTCACGCGTTTTTAATTTAGATTCCAAATCAAGGATTTCATATAAAAAAAATCAACATGTAACTGTTACATAAGTCACTATGTCAGATTTTTAGCAGTATACATTTTATTTAATTATAAAATTGCAATTATTTTGGCTCTGTACCTCAATCGATTTAATTTTCAGCAATGCGTTTTTGTAGCGCAATGGATAGGTGCTATGCGCACAAAGGGAACAAATTAAATGAAAAACACGCGGAGTGAGCGTGAGAGAAAAAAAAAATGCTAGACGCAAACCGCATCGTTCGCACAAGCGCAAGCATACGGCGTAATTGAATTTGTCACCACTCTGTCACATTACCATATATTACCATTCCTATTGGATTACGAAATGCGCGCGCGTCAACACTCTTGTCGCCTTTGGGATGCGATGTCGCATCAGTGAAAAAACCACACACACATACGCACGCGTGCGGACCGCGCCAACAGTACCTAGCTATTCATCCCCCGAGCACAAAACGGTTTGCGAATCATCGTTGGCACAGCGCAAAATTTAAATTAGCAATTATTCGTTTGCGTTGGAAATCGTCCTTAAAAAAACTGCAACGCTCAGCGCTCAGTCAGAATTGATAATTTGACCGCATTCACGCAGGAGTAAATAAAATAACATTGGCACAATATAATTATTCGAATCTCCATGATATTGTCAGTTCTTTGTCAAATTTTAAGGGAATGTCCAGCACCAAGTTAGTTTTAGTCGTCTTCTTCTTGTTTTGGATGTTTTTCCATATGCATTATTTGTCCTTAAGCTTCAATATGATTCTAAATAGCGATAACTGATTCAAATGAACAAATTTGTAATGTGTTTTGGAATTTACAAATATTTGCAGATTTATATCAACGCAAATTGTTAAATGGATGAATTTTTCTAGTTAAAACTCAATCATATTAGTGTGCAGAGTGATTGAACTAACTTTACGTATAAATGGACAGGGATTCTACACTAATTGCTTGTGCGGGCAACGTCAAACGCACAAAGCCAATCCAAACACCGAAATACATTTTAATTCATCAAATCAGTTTTTTGCTGCTGCTAATATTAAATTTTAAAACTTTTGTATTTTAATAGATTAAAAAATGATATTAAACATCAATGATTGAAAAACAAGTTTCATTCTAATTAATGACAATTTAAGGAAGTAAAAATATTAGTAGGCAAGAGATTTGTAACAACCAGTATTGCCCAAATACAAAACGACCCCTCACGCTGGACGCCCGCGTCTGTTCGTTCGTTCGTTCGTTTGTCCCGCGGGAGACTCGCGAGTTCGCAACATGAAAAAGCTAATAACGCAATGCATTATTATCGGCGTCCGCCGGCTCCATATTCACAGCCGCGCATATGTTTGATGCACTCGCGATGCATGACTGTATATATGTGAGAGTGCGGCATGGCGCGGGCGGACGGGATGCAAATCATTAAAATCGGTCGTCCTGACAACCAGCCTCTCCTCCTCCTCCTCTCCTCATCCTCCTCGTCCTTCTTCCCACCGCGCTCGCGGTCCGGCCGTGTCGTCGTAGCGTCCAGTCAACCAAAGTGCGAGTGCGTGGAAGTTCGAAAGAGAAAGAGAAATAGGGGCGGAGAGAGAGTGAGAGAGAGCTCGCCAAACTAATACTAATTAATTAGTTATACCTTCGAACGGCGGCACAAAGGCATCCACTCCATGCATGTGTTATGAACGTTTGCAATTGCGAATATTCAATATTAATTCCCTGCCACTGCCGATGCCTGGTCTGCACGCGTACGTGGCTATAAACAATTTTCATCATGCTCATGATGATGATGGTATATACGTGGGGTGATATGTGTTATGACATGTTGCACGATGTAATATGTTGCAATGCGTTATTGATGAATAATGAAACATTTTTACACATCGCTTACATCAATTCCACGCAGCGCAATATGTCTAGAATTAATTTGTATTGATGCAAATTTAATTCCGTACTGTGATTCGTTTATATTGATTCCATGAACATTACATTAAAACTTAAATTTCAATTCTTGTTGAATCGTATTATATTATGAAAAGACATTTTCATTTCCGGCATGTATTGTACTATATCCCACCATCACGTTTCCGAAAGCGTATGTGAACCGAAAACAATCAAAAACAATAAGAAACGTATTTATAGTAAATAGGTCGGGTCGCATGCTTCGGGGTGGATGGCGTGCCTGACTGGATGGATGGATGGATATCTCGCGAGCGAGCGCCACGCCGACTGCCAGTACGCGAGACAGCGCGTTGCCTAGCAACAATCCGCGATTCCAACCATCGTCCTTAATGTTTACGGATGCTTGTTGCTACCATACTACAAGATCAACCGATGCGCCAAAAATTGAATAAAACACATCGTTCACAAGGATTTGAACTCACCCTTTAGAAGGCTTGCAACAATACGCATCCTTCCTGTGTAGCCGGTGGTGGCTGCCGGTGACGGTGGCGGTGGCAGCGGCGGTAGATCAAGGTTACGGCGAGCGCGCGCACCTGCCGCCCTTCCCCACCAATACCGCCCACTCCAGCCGGCTGCTGCCGCCCGCTGCTGCTGCCGGCTAGGTGTGCGCAGTGGCAGCATCCCTCCCGCACACAGCATCCATTCCAAGCCCAAAACCGCCCCCGTTCGTCCACATCCACCGTCAGTGTGTGTGTGAACGTCGATGATGACGGTGCTGCTTCTTCTTCCCCTGTCCTCACGCCCCAGCTCGCCGGCGCGGCGTCGCGTCGATTCGTCTTTGCAAGGAATACCTATTATTCTATCCTGAAGGAGGTAAAGACTCTGCATCCAATTTGGTAAATATCATTAAAGCATCTAATTACCCGCATATACGAGTTTATGCACTCGCATACTACGTTTGAAGAGTTAATCAAACTTGATTAAGCCGCAAAATGCGTAACGATCGGTGATTTGAGTTTTATGCGCGTTGATCAAGTGTCTCACTACCTAGGTGGTTGAAATTACCAATTGAAAGCCGTTTTGCGGTACTGTTCGGTTTGTTTGTTTGTTTTTGTAAGAATATTTTGTGTGCGCTAAATTTCAAACCACCCCCGCTTTCCCCCGCTGGAAGTATTCGCTCGTGCGCTTGCGCGAATCGGTTTCTATTCCCACCCGCCCCGCACGGGAATAATCAATGGAATGCGTGGATGCTCTCACGCTACGCATGCAACAGGGATAAGCGCGCACGCTATCAATAGCAAAGAGGTTCCTATTGTCCAGATTTACAAACGTAAATAATTTTAGCTTTCAACTTATATACTGACCGGCTTATGTATTCTAAAGAAATAATGGATAGGTGCTCAAAAATCCACTGCTCCATGTAAGAGGAAGTGGATCCCGTATGAGTAACACCCACACATGCG
The DNA here is from genome assembly GCA_030264135.1 of Myllaena sp. GC000078. Lineage (NCBI taxonomy): Eukaryota > Metazoa > Arthropoda > Insecta > Coleoptera > Staphylinidae > Myllaena > Myllaena sp. GC000078. The sequence continues at coordinate 37,717 of JARJDR010009806.1, read as the reverse complement.
CCCACATACGCACGCGGGGTTCAAAATATATTTTTTTTGCCGAAATAAAGTTTTACGCGCCAATGGCAGAGTTCTGCCGCCCCGACAGCGGCGGCGAATGGTGGGGATTGCCATCCTAGCCGCGTCTCGCTTGCTCACGCCTATGACGGGGGTGGTATGGGGAGGGTAGAGCAAGCGTGCGCGCGCGCTGCGCAGCTCCCCAGGGGTGGCGCGTTTTAAGCGTGCGCATGGGATGTTGCGCCGGGCGTTGTGTGTGCGGCGCGCCGCGCCGGGGGCACGCCACAGATAGTGGGTAGACAGACTGGCGTCGGCAGGTCTCGTCCGTCCGGACTGGATGTGACAGCTCCTTCTCTGCTGCTCTGCTGCTCCCCCGCACACCGGCTTCCACCCCGAACTCCCCGGTGATAAACGAACGCAACTGCGAAAAAACAACAACAACCAGCGATTCGTAAATGTACGCAGGCGGCGTATTCAACAAAAAACGTACTATTGTGCTTTGCCGTCGGAGATTGATGCACGCGGGACTAAACCCCTTCCCTCCCGGTGAGTTGTTGCAATTTAATTACTCGCAAAACCAACACACAATCCACACAGTGCGGAACAGTGTGCTCCAAACAAAAATAAGTGAATTGATAAATCGAAATTGTGAACACATTTTTCTGGTACACGAAGAACCAACATTCAAGAACACTTGATACCTACGTATGCGATAGGTGATAAAATTGCCAGGTGATAAGATAAATGCCGGGCACCGATAACACACCCCCTTCGAGTTACGTCGGTGCTGCCGTAGCCGTAGCGGTAGCGTTAACGACGTGTACAATAAATAAACGCGAGCCGTAATCGTAATGATGATGATTCATTAAAACTTTAAGGTGGACATAAACGCAAAGAGAGGAGTCAGCCGCATACACAACACACGTACACGTGCTAAAATGCAGTCGACGACCGAATGTGCAATTATACGTTTATAATTGAGTTATTTTTATAGCGAACCTGAAGCGATAAGCTTCCGTGAACGCCGCCGTCACTACTTACACCCGGTTTGGTTCGTTACATGGAATGCAGATACTTACGTGAAACAGTTTAATCGATATCGACGGATAAACCACGCGTGTTTGCATTCACTTTCAAATTTGTTCTATACTCGTCTAACGCACTCTTCGCAATCTTCTTACGCACGTACATAAAATATTTGTGTTTATATAGTAAATGTAGAACAACAGATTTTGCATGAGTAGATTCAGGATTTAGTTACGGATACAATCTTAGGGCTTCTCTGTTTGATTTCGTACTCGGACAGATGACGGAAGTATTATCACCCTTATCGGAAGACATGGATAAAAATACGACGCGAATGAATATTGTACGCGTAAATAATTGATAGTAAGTGACGGTTGTGCGGGTTGTTCTGGTCTTAAATGATGTAGTATGCGGATCCGAAAACAAAGTTGCCGTTACCATTGCGTCGGAGGCTAATATTAAAAATAAATTTGCCGCGATTTATTGATAAAACTACTCCTATACTACTCTACTCTTGTGTGCGTTGTAGTTGATGTCATGTGCGGTGGCAATGGGTTTCGTGATTACCGACGTTTCAGTTTTACAGCTGTGTGCTAAAATCGAAGGTCCTGCGAATTTTCCCGCACAACAAAACCCAATTTTTTATCGATATTGAGCACAGATCGTGGAGCTATTGATTGATTGCGTGTTAGTGAATAATACAAGGTAAATCATTAGCAGTCAATTCGAATGTTATCATTATACAAACAAAATCGCGTTTGATTGGCATTACAAACATACGAGTACGCCGTCGGCGCAACGCTCGTTTGGTCGAAAAGTCGTCAAGTACCATGAACACCACACTCTTACATAGCTAACAATAAGTAGTTTAGTCGTATTGGTAGTCTAGTAGAAAATGCTTCCCCATACACTTCCTCTACTTGCGGTGCTCCTGGTACTATCCTCGGAAGTTTCAAAAACGGAACACGAAGAAGACGGAAGAGGTGAGGGTTACGCCCATCAATTTCAATACTCATTTTGGAGGCGATTCCTAGTCACATCATTTAGTAGGTAGGTAAAAGCTGAGCGCCTTGGGCCATTGCACCGGTGCGGCACGGCGCGGCGCGATAGCGACCATCACAAAACAGCTGATTACAACAAACCGTTTCCACTCACACCCCTAGTGACGAAGTCGCCGCCGTCGACGTCGTTGGCGTTCCCCGGCGCCTCCACTGCCGCCACCACTATGGCGACTGACGCGATATCCCTATATGCCGTCATCCTTTCGATTCGCGGTTCAAGGTCGGATGACTTGGCTATTTTCACGTTATCTCCCAGCGATGGCGCGTGCAGAAGGAGCACCCTCTTGAGGCCAACAGCCTCTGGCCGCTGCTGCTGCCGTTGCTGCATTTCGAATACGAGGGTGAACGTCAACTTTGCATCATCCGCGAAGAGCCCCGCAACCATCGTACTTGCATGCGTGCGTGCGTTCGTGGTGCAATCGAGGGGATTGCACCCCACTCGGTTTCCGATATAAGCCATTCTGCCGCGTGTTCGCTGATAAAATAGGACGCAAAGCTCGTGCATGTGTGTATGCCATGGCTAGACTTCACAGAACCGCAGCGGCGGTTAGTCGCGCCCCGCGCGCTCGCGCGTTAGCGAAATTCGTGTTTAGTACGGTTTTCGTCACAACTTTTGCCCTGTCACCGCACGTGCGTGTCGCCATGTGTAGTAGGTGCTGTGCGCGAGTGCTACGGACGGTACGTTGCATGCGGTGGAGTTGTCGAGTGTCTGGCATCGATTTTCTTTAATCACATGTGCCCCTTTGCATCACCTTCTGCTTATACTTTTGCTCGGTTCATTTATAAGGTTCTGACTATCGATAAGTTGAAATCATGCTCGGTTATAGCGGTGTCGAAACAGTAAATTCCGATTTGCTCATAGATGACGCATAAGGATTTCAAATTCAATGCTTACTGCAAACAAACAAATCGAATGCTAAACCCGCAAATGCCGCAAAGTTAACTGTAGAGAACGTCGTAGTGTGGTAGCTGTTGAAGTGTGATTCAATGTTTTATCTATAATGTGTCCTTGCCCAAGGAATGGAAATGAGTGAGGGTGTTAAATATCAGAACGAAGCGGGACACGTGCCATAACAGAAGTGAGTCCACATAGATTTTATTACTAAATTAATTAAAGTTTTTAGGACGTGTTTAACGTAATCATAAATAAATCATAAAATGATAAAGTTTGGGTATCCGTCGACATTTGTCGTTCTCCTAGTGTTCACTGTTGGCCCTTATGTGCAGTTTATCCATAAGGCACGCGGTGAATGCCAAGAGCAGACTTATTTCAACAAAACATCAAAATGATTCTGGCAACTATCATCAATTTGAAGCAAAACAGAAGAGACGGTAAGTACAATTGCATTGTGCATCCAAAGCTCTCCCCAATTCGAAAAAATACATTCTCCCTCGCGGCGACTACAATGGGAACGGGGTGCGATTTTTACAAGTTTAAAACGGGTCGCCCGCCTTCTTCTTTTGCCACTGCTGCTGCTGCTGTTGCTGGGATGGATGGACTTACGAATGTAGTGTGAGCATTCACAAATCTCGTCCAGGACCATTCACCCTCAGTACGCGGCGCAAAAAAACGAAGGGCGATTTTACTCGTGCCTTGTATTTAGTTATTATGTGGAGGGTTCGACTTTTCACATGCAACCAGACGACCGTCGCCGTCGGTCGGTCGCCCGCTGCCGCCGCTGGCTGGCACTTTCGATTGCAACCATTTGGGGGGAGGTTTGAATGGGTGAGCCAGCGCGCCACGTGTATGCATGCGTTTGCGCTAGACAGACGGCTAGTAGACACACTCATGCGCTACGCAATCGGCGGAGGAGGGGGTGTGTGCATGGCATTAGCATCGCGCCAACAGTTCGCTTTCACTGTGTCACCCTCATTACTGCAGTACGCGAATCATATGCGTATGCCGCGTTCGTTCGTCCCTTCGTCCCGTCCGCAGCGAAAAACAACGGAGGGCTCGAATTGAAACATCTGCAAGTAGGGCTAAAATTTACATACATTAATTACGAATTATGGATTGCACACGCCACACGCTGACCCCCATCAAGTTACCACTCTCATCGACAGCGCGCACTAATGGCGAGTAATTGAATTGCGCTGTCTTGGGCGATTGCAATCTCCATTTCTTTGGCAGGTGGATGCTCAAAAGAAGACCACCGGCAAGATAAACAGAAGTACATCATGCGCCGGACGGGGCGGGGCGTTATCTTCCACGGGTCCCGCTGCGGGACGTTCCGCAGAAAGTTGTGATTAGTTCCCTAATTGCTTTCCCTTTATCATGCCCGTCGGCTTAAACACTTAATTGCGGCACCCGCGACGAACACCCCCCAACCGCCTGCGTTGAAAATAATTAGTGCTTTGTAATGAACGTAGGTGGTGGGTATGGATTGTCGTCGCGTCGCCATATTACATTGTGTTGTTGAAAATTCAATTCTCTGCTCTTCCTTTCAAAGGCGAACTGCGCAAATGGACTAAACTACTAAAGCTAAGGGTAAGTGCCCAAAACAAAGCTTTATCGTCCGTGGCTTATCATCCTCAATGATCATCATATATTTCTAAATTAAATAACGGTTGCATAAAAGCAGCGCACGTTGCAATGCGCACACACAGTCACTTTGTATCTATTAAGGGTTACTTCCATATTACGCAGCGCTGGTGCGGCCGCCTCCCTCTGACACGTCAAACGTCGTCGTCGTCGACGGCGGCGGCGGTGGCAGCAGTCGCCACCGCCCCCTCAAACACGGCGCAGCACTTGGATATGGTTGGCTGGCAGACTGGTATGCGAGATGAAATCTGTTGCCATGGGCAACCAATGGGCGGCAAGGACGCACAGGATCAATACGCTCTCTCACGCACACAGAACCGAACGCATGCACACTACACACCCACGCGCATTCAGCATCCGAACCAGCTCTTGCTGCTGCTGCGCCGCGCCGGCGGATAACGACCAGGAAGCAGCGAGTATGCATTCCGCCGGCAAAGAGGGAGTGGTGCTTGCCTTGCCTTGCATCTCTCGCTGCAACCACCGCCGCCACGCATGCGCCCGCCGCGCGGCTCCTTTGGGAAATTAAAACCGACGAAAATAAATAAATAAATGCGCGCGCAGAAAATAACGTGACACGAACGAGTTCGGTGTTCGGTGGCGGAGAACAAAGGAGACGAATGATGCATCGACATGGTACAGCGGCGGCGGAGGTCCTCTTTTGTTGCGAAGGGCGAAATTAAATTTAATTCGCAATTAGCCGTGTCACGCCGCTAACGAGTGCATTGAATTGCGAAACGACAGCACGGATGGCCGTTTTTCAAAAGGTTTTATTATTTTATTCAATTGTCATTTGCGTTGGCCATTAACAGCGGTGCATTTTAAAATGGTTATACATTCGCACTTAATATTTAATTTATAATTGAAAAACTAGGTATTTTCATCATTATCGCCAACAGTTTCCCAGGTTTGACAGATCCAATTTTAGAGACGTATAATCAATACGGGAGATGTATAGAGCGATGCTGCGAGATTTGCCGCCGCTGACGGCAACCTTAAGCGTTTCATTCTAAGCGCGCGTTGCGCCAGAGATGCATGTTATCGACATCTATGCAATAACGTTTTCCATTAACGTTTATTTCTTTGCCCTCCCCATTCATCCATTCAGGCAGCGCATTTCGATTTCCGCCCCGTTAACAATTGCAAGAAATGATTACTTCGCATATTCAATAGGCTTACGTCGATCATAGATCCTTGACAATGAAAAGCTGCGGTAATAACCCGATTGCGCTTTGATCAATTCGACGAATTTTGCAATCCTTTCTGTTATGCAAACAAGCGTAATACGCGTAAGTGGATGCGAAATGATGCAATACATTTCCTCACGTTTTGTCTGGATTTGTAACTTTTTCAGACATTTATAAAATGTGCAGATTTTCAATTTGAGAACTCAAATCTATTTGAAGGTCCTTTTTTGGAAGCAACAGATTGAAAAACAGGCAAATAATGGACTTCCGCACGATATATCTGGAGTGCTGATCGTAAAGATTCTATTTACATATAATACACGCAGATAAGGGACTGGATACGTCCTTTGTCAGGCGAGTCCTTTCGTTATTATATTATTGCGATATTGGATGTGGTCCCAATGTGCGCAACAATGCCGCCAGCGAAAAACGGAAAAATTTCTTCCTTTGCTTCTTACGCGAACGCATTCTATATATTGAATGAAATCTAATAGTATTTATGTGAAGTTGATGTTTAAATTGTTGTTGTTGTTGTTGTTGTTGTTATTGCATTAATTTTGAAATGGCAAAAGTCCTTAAGCCGAAAGCATTAACGCCTTGACACAACTTCCTTAAACGCACCGAAGTACCTTCGCGCATAAGTGTAAGTGCGCATTACATTTACTAGAACTTGCTCAAGCTCTAGTAAAATCTAATTTGCCTGCAATTAGCAGCCATTAAACTGGAGCCAACCAAAATCGTCTACTGCAATAACGCCTACCTTAATTTTTATGTGGTTATTATACAAAATTTGTATTTTCTTGAAATTTTCATAATTAAACACTAAATCTGGAATACACACTCCTTCGGTGTGCGAAGGACTAAACGGAAGCACTAATTTAAAGTGATGGCTGCGAGACGTAATCTTCATGGCTGGGAGTCGTCTTATCATCGCAGAACAAATACTTTTCGAAGCGGGCGTGCTCAGCGGCAGTTGGATGATGGCACCGGTAACGGAAGGAAGAGCGCCGTGCGGATGTTGTTAGCGTCCTGCTCCTCGTCGTCCTCCAACTGTAAATAACGCACCGCCATTTGTCAGCTTCTCTGCGCACACACACACACGCACACACGCGAGCACGCAGCGCCGAGATTTATGCCGAGCACCTCCTAATTCATCCCACCAAATGAAATATGGGATTAAAATGTGAAATATATTCACTTAAGATAGGTACGTAGGTACGCAAGTACATAGTAAGCAGATTTCTAATAAGAAATGTTGCTGAAAAGCTGAAAGGCACATTCCAGAATTTATTATAATGACGCTTTTGCTCATTTGCAAAACTGAAGTGCGTAAACTTTTCAAATAAACTGTATTTATTTTTGTCTTGCTGTTGACTACAACCTCGTCAGTTTTAAGCGTGAAATGCATACTTTGAGCGACCAACGTTAAATATTTAACTATGCAGCATGCAGATGCAGCACGTTCACTTAACTTCATATTAAATATACACTTTTAAAATGTGTATACTACTCTCCAGTCTGTTTCTTGTGAAATATTAAACAGTTTTAGAGGGATAGATATTTGCTCACTACCAAAGAATGCTTTAAGTCAAGATAACTCGTTTAGAAGTAAATTGTTTTTGATCCATGGAACAATTTCCTCCTGCTGCGTCGCGGAATATTCATGGCATATATAACGCATAAAACCCAAGCGGTGCGGCACGGGGCACGGGGCGTGGGGCGTAGTCGATGTTCTTCGAGCTAGTATGTTTGCGCTTGTTATTTTATATGTTGATATTTCGTATAATATAGTTTTGGGGCGGCGCCATAAAGAATTCCCAAGTGAGAGCAGTCGGACCTTGCCGGCCGTAACCCGTCACTTAAGTGGGAATTAACGGTCCACGAAATCATTGCCTGAGCAGCATCGTAAATTATTCGTGCGCGCACACGACACACTTTTCGCAAAAGGGACAATCCGTTGTTTTACGCGAGATGGTATGAGGTGCGAGTGGAGAGAATAAACGTAAATTGCACCGTCAGCATCCAACGGACGATTGAATTTGACAATATTCTATATGTGCAATCAGCATCAGCATTTTTGCGCCAGGGAGATAATTAATTGCGTAACAACTTTCCATTCGTAGTAGATCCATCTCGACGCATGTGTTGGTGGAGGGATAGGCACACACAAAAGAGGAAGCAGAGAGATAGCAGGCGTAGTAACGCAAGCGCGCGCGCGCCCGGCGCATTCACCATCGCGGGGGCGTCACACCGTCTCGCAGCAGCTGGTCGCCATGACGACCAGCGGCGGCCACCCCGGCTAGATATTGATCTGCCGGCGCACCGAAAAAGCGACGGGCTGCTCTCCCACCCACACACACTTTCACTGCCTGTTTGCGCGGCTGCTGCATTGAGAAGAACAACATACATATGAGGATACACGAGTGTATTCGTATATGGGTACGTGTGGGGTGGCATGTCAAAATTCCAACGCGCTTATTCTCCGCGCCTGCCACTTCTTCTTCCTCTTCTTTTCGACACCCAGAAAAAAAACCTCATTCTCCCAACGCGCGAGCCGATGTAATATACCGCACGGAATGTTATATTCTTTTCGTGTTAGCAACATCCCTTTGCTTGCTTTGTTTTCTAGCCTGTCGAAATTGTTATTCAAAGTTATTCGACATTGCAATTTTAAACCGAAATACCGGAAATATTATTTTACGGCCTGGTCATCAAATCAATTTAGCGTCAAAGCGCCGCCAAAAGCGATTCACTGCGCGTGAAAGGTGTGTGGTGTAATTGAAGTTTACGAAATCCGTTGCGGATTGAAAGGGATTCAAGGATTCCATGCGGTTGCAATTGCTGAATGCATGCGCTTACTGCGGCGCGCGGGTGACGGACATGAAAGGCTTGCCTGTGTACATACTTTACATCTCTACACAGATAAGGGTACCTATGTGTGCTGGTTGTGAGCATTTTTACGCGACAATTCTCTTCATTACTTCGCTAAATTGCTATTCCACGGCTTACGGTATGCGCTTTTCTTCTACTTTCTTTGCCAATTTTTTCCTTGGGTAAACAAAGCCGAAGCAAGCAGGCAAGCAAGCAAGCAAGCGGGCGAGACGAGAGTGTCATTGAATAGTGTAGCATCTCGCGTGTAAAGATGACAATTTATTTCTTCCGCACAAACGATTCTCGCCACTTTGCTTCTCTCTCCATGCGCATGTTTTTTTCAACGCTTCCACCCGTGGCGCAAAATGTCCTAATTGTATGTTTCGGCTTGCGCAAACGACCAAGAAACGACGCTTTTTATGTGCCATTTTGCCACCCCCCATAGGCGATTTTAAACTAAGAACCACATACCGCAACTCAAAGCAATTTTTTTTATTTCTAAAGGAGGGGTCTTTACGTCAAGTGGAAGTGCCATGTCTTTTTCCTTCTAAAGTAAAATTAGTAATTTTATTTTGATTTCAGTCATGCAAAGAGCGCTCGCGTAATGGTCATCAACGGTTCGATTGAAGACGTTCAAGGGTTCAAACGCAATATTTAGCTTCGAGGACAAAGCAACCGGCACCAAAGCTATCGGGTGGCGAGAGGAGGAGGAGGAACTGGTGCGAATGGCGAATTTGCAAAGAAAGCGCGAAAAATGACGACCGGGGCGGGGGTGAGGGAGAGCGAACTGGGCGAGGCCCTTGATCCCAGCAGGCACACGCATTACAATCATGCACACGGCAGCAGCAGCAGCAGGAGCAGGAGCAGGAGCAGGAGAAGGGTGGCTGCATAAAGTTTGAAAGGAAACCCACGCATACCAACCTCCACACCCCCCTCATCCCCCCAACCAACGCTTACACACAGTCACCCTCGCCGCCTGCCGAACTGCATAACTGGGAGTCACCTGGTTACCAGCAGCCCGGGATGGCAACACAGCATTCCCCCCTTATACTCACACACGTAGCGAACGCGAATGGTACATTTCATACACACAACAGTATTTCGCTGCTGCCCCCGCAGCACTCGGATGCTGCCGGTGCGGGCGAGCCGCAGCAGCAGCAGCCGCCACCGCCGCCGCCGCCATCGTCGACCCGCGCGCACGGCTGCTGGAGCGGGGAGGGGTGAACATCATCGATCCCGTTGCTACGGGCAACCATTCTATATTAGCTTAAGACGTTACTTACATAATGGGGACTTCCGGAGGGCACCCAAATCAGATTATACACTGTACACGGAGGCGGAGCGGCGGCCGCTGCTGAACTTTTGCACTACCTACGGCTGTGCGGGCGTAATGATAAAAAAAACCCAACTTTTCTCATATTCCAAATTGACCGTTTCTCTTCCCCGCCCCGGCGCAGTACTCGAGTGGCAGTGGTGGAGGAGGGGTAATCATCATAATAACGACGCTCAAGTATTAATAAAGTTCTCAGCAGTAATATTTATTTTCCTTGCAAATTGCTAATTATTGCGATAACTGGCAGAGCATCGCAACGCCGCGCATTATCCAATGGTCTGAATCGGCGATGGTCGGTATCATCATGGCTATGACAAAATTGGTGGAGTGACCGGTGGTGGACAACACTCCACGTCTTTCGGTGGTCTTATACAGTGGACACAAGTAAATATGTCGTTCGATGAGATCCGCGCGTTTAATAGGTTTCATCCAAATCTAAAAACAAAGTTTAATTATGCATTCTTGAATTGGTAGAAGCGATGGCGTTTCCTACATAGGGAAAAATATCATAAAGCACTTTGGGCAGCGATTCGTCCAGCGCCATCGTCGTGTAATTCCAGCGCGCGCCATCCAGAAACATGCCGTACACAAAGACACCATCATCAGGCGGTTTATCGAACTTAGTGGCTCGAAGCACTTCATAGTCGAATGCTAGCAAATCAATCGGGATCGTATACTTGCGGGCATAGTTTTGCTGCGCGCCCGTGAGAAACGCCTGCGTGAAGAAGAAGCCGGACAGCCAATAGGTGTTTGGTGGGCCGTTATTGAACCATTTCTAACCGGAGATACAGGATAGTAACAAATTGAACACGGTTCATGCGCAAGGAATACTAAATGTTCAGGCATACTTGAAGGAATTCGAGTCGCGCCAGGAAATCGTTGACATAGCTCCCGAGGGGCTTCATCGACGGATACGAGACACCGGCCCACATTTGCGGTATCTTGCCCACCAGTATGCTGGTCACGACCTCTTCGAGGTCATAAGACATGACGATCAAACCTACCGAGTAAATAACAAAATCTTCACTTCGTCCGTTTACAGGAGTAAATGGATTACCCTTAATGGCCTTCTTTACGCTGATCAAACTGACGCGTATCCTGGTGAGCAGTTTGTTGAAGCGACCCATCTCTTGCACGAGCACCGTGTTCATGCTCTGCGCGTAGGACGTGGGATATTTGCCCATCACCGCATCGTGATCAAAATTTTGCGGGAGCTTCGAAAGGATGTCGCTGGCAACGTCCATCACGACATCGTCGGGCGATTTGGAGCTGCCACCACTAGATAATGCATCCTAGCAAGTCAATAAATAAACTGTTGAGAACATGCAAAAGCGCTTTGGTGAAAACTAATTGCAACGGATTTTCCTTCTCGAAATCATCAAGAGGGGGTTATATTGTATCGATATGATGATGCTGGTAGTGGGCTGTGCGATGCATGAGGGCGTTCGATTTATGAGGGACCCGCCGAAAATGCATTTACTTGGCAAACCGATTAGGGTCGCATGCAAATGCGCCCAACATCCATCCCTTTCTACCACAACCCGCCGACGCCTACGCATGAGCTCGTCAATAAACAATAAGCGCCATTCGTAATTACCCCTTCTACTACTCTACTACCTATCTGTCACCAGCTCGCCCCTATCGCCATTGGAAAACCTCTCCGCCATCGCGATTGCGAAAGGGGTTTAGCAACGGATGGGCTACAATGCAACGCGACATATTCGCAACACACCCCTTTGGTGTACAGTGTACACTATAAAGCTTTAGCGTGCTAGCGCAATGTGAAAGGAAGGGGTTGTAAGCTTCCAGCCGATGTTCGTTAATTGATTTCTGCTTACCTCTAATTGAATCAGGTCCTGTTCCAGCCCGTACAGAAAGAGATAAACACAAAGAAAATGAACGAATGCGCGATCATACAATTTTGTTAATTAACAACACTTACCACACGATCCTAAGTATATGATTATAGCATGATAAAAAAGTATACTTTAAATATGCCCAACTTTCAAATATAAATGTGTTTGTTACCTGAGTCAACAGCGTGCTGGAGAAGAGCAAGTCAGTCTCCTGTTGATCTTTCATGATGTCCGCGTTCTCGTTCATGCCAAACACTTCCGGATGGGTGATCAAAGGTAGCGAGCGTGTGTAGTTCATAAAGTCCTCATACTCCTTTTCGTCCGGACAATGGTAGACGCCTGCAATCACCGGCCATCAGCCATCAAATCTGCCCTCGTAAACGTATATGCGAATCCTACCGGTTGGATCAAACGCGTGCTTCGGCTCCTCGACAATGCCGGGACAATAAAACTGATTGAGTATCGTGCGCAAACAGCGGCGATCCCAATCGTCCGTTACACGTCCACCGTAGTTACATTCGCCGGTTAAATACCTCAACGCCTCGAACTGAACATCCTCGTACTCATCCAAAAACATATGCAATTGCATCACGCTAATGCGCAAATCAGTCTCATTGAATTCATACGGATTATTCCAGCCGAGCGGGCCAAACTTCCGGCGCTCCTGTACAAGCGCGTGAAAAAAGCACAGCGCATAAAGCAACTTTTTAAAATTATCGCTTTGCTTGCAGGACTCAAACCATTCCATATTGGTCAACGGATCGCTCAGGTAAGAGCGCACGATGTTGGCGCGCAGCCCTTTGGGTGGTTCGTTCGTCATCTTGACGCCGTTCTGCAGAACCAACACCGGAAAGTGATCCGCTGGATAAGAGGTCAGCCATAGGCGAAAGTCCGGATGGGTGGTATCAATGGAGAAGCCTTCACATATCTACAGAACAACAGTGTAGCTGTAAAATGATTTCGGGTAAAGGTGCTTACTCTTTCCAGTGTGGGCATCCAACTTTTGGCCAGGTGACAGTTCTGTAATACAACCCAAGTGCCAAATTTCACTCCTTCATCAATGAGTCGCACTGCGATGGGTCCTTGACCTTGGCCCAGCGAGAGAGAGAACAAACGACTGCCATAGCCCATGTTCTCGGCGAATTTCAACAGGACAGCGGTGGGATCCGCCCCCGGGGTTAGTACAAAAATCAGGGGCACTGTACAGTGTGAGTCTGCGTAAGACGATTGCAAGTCAAATGGAGGTGGCTCAATGAATTCATGGCCAAGTTGTTCTAAAAAGACCGCCTGTTAGAAACGAATCTTTGGAACTGCCCTAATTTGTGAATACCGCAGACAAATTGTTGTACAGCTGGCGTAATCTTATCCGGCCGTATCACCCGTAGCACCAACATCCGCTGCAATGTCGTCAGCTTTTTATGCCATGCACCAGGCAACGCGTGCGCATGCGGTTCGGCACTATCAAACATCGCCTTCCAACTGGGAAGATCTCCCACAAAATGTTCCCGAAGACCTCTAAAACATGGTAGTATAATTATTATCAAAAGTATTTATAAATATAACTGAGAATACTTGTAGGCAGGGATATCATCTGACAACCGACACAATTCATCCCAGTTCTTCTGCACCAGCCACGTGGTCGGATTCACATTTTTGTTGTCAAGGCCGACACCGCCTGTAAGCAAGAACATCCATTCGCTCATGTTCACCTCATTGCGGCTTTTCATCAGATTGATGGCGAGCAGCAGCGAGAAGAGAAGTTTATCCTTCTCGAATAGACTCCGACAGATATTCACATAGAGCGAGTAGGTGAAGTATTGCATCAGATCATCTAAGCGCTGTGAGACATTCTCAACCTGCTCAGTGTTATCAATGGCCCCTTTATAGAGATTCATAAACCAAACCAGCGAGTACTGATACATCGGATCGATCTGGCCCAGGTCGGCTGTGGTGAAGAAAAGAATCGCCGAGTGCACCGCAATAGGGCGATACTCTAAGCGCGCCGCGTCAATCTGTTTTTCGGTTATCTCCGAAGTCGCTTGTTTACTAGCAATATCATTTGCCAGCGATTTGGATGAACTGAGTATGGTAACGGCCGTCTCATCCTCGAGAATGTTGCCTTCGGAAGTGCTCAAAACCTCCAGGATTTGGTCTTCGATCTCTTTGAGTAGTCGTTTATTCTCGGCGCCTTGGATAATCAACGTGTTTTTCTCGGCCTCAAGATCGGGACGCTCTTTGGCGACGACAATGCCCAGGAGTTGATCTTCCAGGCCCACCGTGGTGATCATAAAGTTGACGAGGGTTACCTTGACGGCCACTTCGGGCAAGTAATGAGGGTTTCGCATTTTCGTGGTGATGTACAATCGGAAGCTCTTATTGTATTCAACGATTGAATCGCCCAGCTTTAGACAAAGTGTGCCACCTTGCTTGAAAGTTTGTTGAGCTAACACGGGTTCTAGTACGGCATCAAGTTCTTCGCCTATATTTTCCAGTAATACCTGTGGGAATAGTTAGTTAGATGATTATTTAGTTTTGAGTAATGGTTGTGCTTACAGGCAATCCAAATTGAATTGCATTTTCCAGGACGCGAACGTAATCGGCTTGATTCAAGCGGATTGTGGATAAATTATTCGGTTTCTCCATGTTTTTCGTCCACTTGTTAGCCTGACCCTGTGGATCTATCATTAGGGCATACCGTCTGGCATTCCTGTAATACGCTTTGCTACTTTAACAAGCCCAAAGTGAATATTTCCGATTATATACTTAATAATTATGGCATTATCAATGCTGAAACTATCTGATGGCAAACCATCAATATTCCACTGCCGAATCACAACTGGTTCGCCCAAGATGGCAGTCAACTGAAAGTCCTGGTTGCAGACAATGTTATAAGCGGTCAACTTGGCCACCCACATTTCAATCTGCGACTGCCGGAACGATAGTGTAAATGGTCCTAGATATGCCACTACCGCCGAACTGATTAACACATCACCTAATACAAAATATTCTTAAATTCAACTCCAGATGTTACTCTAAAAAAAGTGCAACCTGTCAAAACGAAATATCGTTCTCCCAACGACTTGGCCGCCGCACTCCATCGATCCTTCTCACCACCCAGCCCACCGATGAGATCTTCGGCACGCTGTAGTTTCAACGCGCACAAATCAGCCTCATCCCGAAGCTTTGTAAACTTGGCGTTCTCTACCTCAAAGATCTCCTCCAATTTGGCGACGCGGGCCTTTGCCTCCACCAACTGCGCCCGCTTTATATTCAGCTCGGCCTCTGCAGCCTGAAACTCCGCTTCGGCCGCCGCGAGTGCGATTTTCTTTGGCGCCACCACTTTTGCCACCTTATCGTACTTTGAAATCGCAATGGTCCACTTACACAAGCCTTCGCAGGCCGTTGACGCCGTCTTGATTTTGTCCGGATCGAAGTTTGGATCATGCAAAATTTTCTCAGTCAGCTTCTTCATAACGCTTGGCGGAATGTTGTCTTTATCGTAGAGTATCAGTGATTCGAGGAAATGCATGTCGCCCAGCACGCGTTTGGAAGGTGCCCAATAATCCTCGACGGTGCCGATTCCATTTGGCGCTGGGACCTTATCGGGTTTGATCTCTTTGAGGATGCAGATTCCCTCCATAACTAGCTTGATGCCTTTGGGAGGGTTCTTCATGGTTTTCACAATGGTAATATCGGCTGGGGTGAGTGTGTTGAGGGCGGCAAGCGCACTTTCGAGAATGGGCAATGCTTCAGCCAAATTTGCATCGCATTCGTCTTTGATGGCTTGTGCCGCTTTTGCCACTTCGTTGGCGACTACTTCATCGGCGGTTATGTTCTCCTCGACAATGGCGGCTTCGGCTGATTCAGCTTCGACTTGCACTAGAGTTGCCTGTACTGCGGCTGCGGCTTCTTCCAGAGCTGGCTGTAGTGCCTCTAGACTTGCTTGCATCACAGATACTTCAGCTGCTGCTGCCGCTAATTTCTCCAGACCAACTATGTAGCGGCGTTTACCTACAACGATTTCCCTAAAAGAGGGTATTGTTCAGCGGCGTTCATAGGTCAGTGCAACAAAAATTATTATACTCTCGCTTTTTATCCAGGAAAGTCTTGAAAGTATTGATCAACTCTAAGTAGGAAGTGGGTGTCACGTAGCTACGTCTTCCGAGACGCTTATAAAACAAATGCGACAACGCCTCTGTGCTGGTATGAAATGTTTGACACATATCAATGCAGACTTTGCGCTCGTTAGCCGGCAGGTCAACCTCACCGAGGAATCGCGTTGCCACCGCAATTAATGCATCTTCAGGCCATGGCTACATAAAATCATTTTAGTAAGATATTAAAAAGCAACCCTAAATTCTAAAACATACTTGGAACCAGTCAATAGTACAACAATTGACCAATGCCGGAAATTTTCGCAACCGCACGCGGAAGCCGTCGCCAATGGGTGACATTGTCAGTGCAATATGCAGCTGCTCGCGTACAACTTGCACGAAAAAGTTGAAGAGTGCTACTGGACTACCATCCGTCTGTAAAGACCGATCGCGCTGCCTATCCAACTGACGCATCTTCTCGCAGATTTCAGCGCGGTCTTCCGCCGGAAATAGATTGGGCACTTCGCCCGAATTCAGCAGATTGCTGATGTCTTCCAGAAAAGATTCCTCCTTGAGCTGCGTATCAGAAAAGAGGAAGATACCGTGCTGATCGGTTGCGCTCGCTTTGCGCAGAATATGCCGCAGATCTTCAAACCATTCAACCCGGCCATATTGCCGTGTTAGCTCTACCTGAAACTGCTCGTACTCTGAAATATGAGTGGCGAGTGTCGTTAGTGACTGCCTGCCCGAGCCACCGACGCCCACAAGCAGCGCATGGCTGCGCGGTTGCTTCACTATGCGGCATATCTTTGACAAATGCTCAATAGCGAAACGAAAGAGCACCAAATTCATCGGTTTCTTAGACATGTTATTGAATTCGCGTAGATATCCTTCGACAATCTCGCGCAGCGCGGTGAGGTCGGTAACTTCAGCGTAGTAGCGTTGGTCCGCCTTCGGATTGCCAAAGTCGCAGTAGACCAAATTGCGCAGTTCTCTTTCTTTAATCTGAATTGAAATTCAAACATATTGTTAGTGTAACACTAATAAAGTTGAGTGAAAGCATTACCTCCGGAGAACCAGGTGAAGCCAAACGAGTAAACATTTTGTTGAAATTCTCGAAGAGATACTCCCCACTGATGGTGTGGAGTGCGCCAATTAACCAATTGCGATCATCTTGATCGATTAATCGATCACAGTACACTCGCAGCACTTCATGAACCCAGAGCCGTTTCATAGCAACAAGACTGGACATGGTCTCCGGTACAGACAACAGCACACCTTGGATGACTCGAGAAAAGTCGCGTAAGTTATAGAGATAATGCGATTTGGCCGGGGTGGGCAGGAGATTCTGCCGGCTGAGTTTGTAGATTTTTAGCGTGGCACCGACAATCTGTTCAATGCACGGGTCAAACTCCTTGGAGAAACCGCGCGTGTCCAAATGCCAGAGCATGATTTTGCTGAATATGTTCACCATCACCTCGTCGTCAAACTCATCGATGCAAATATGATTGAAATGACGTGCAAAACGTGGAGTGACCGTGTTGCCGCCGGCCGGTGGCCCCATGGCAGCGATGAACTGGATATCGATCAATTTCATCGGTATTACTTCTTTG
This sequence comes from Myllaena sp. GC000078, assembly GCA_030264135.1. NCBI lineage: Eukaryota > Metazoa > Arthropoda > Insecta > Coleoptera > Staphylinidae > Myllaena > Myllaena sp. GC000078. The sequence goes on along the minus strand of JARJDR010009806.1, from coordinate 20,140 downwards.
CGATCGTACCAGATTTCATGGTCAAACCACTGTCGCAGAAGCTCAATGGGCGGTTGAGCACCATAAGTCTCCTTCAACGGCATGCTAACGTCATCTACAAAGAACACAGCGCGTTTGCCCACTGGCGGACCAAAAACCCCCTTCCTGCGCTTGTCCAACTTGCTCATAATAATATCCTGCGTTTGGTTTGCTGAAGTCTGTGCAGAGAACGCCATAAAGGTTGCTTTGTATACGTTCGTGTTGTTCTTTTTCAAAAGAAAGTCAATGATGTAGACTGATTTGCCGGTGCCCGTTGGACCCACCACCATGGTGGCCTTCTGATGCTGGACAAGATATTGGAACAGTGCAATATTACGGATAGTCTCCATGGTAGGTACTATAATTTGGTTTACAGGAAGGTCGCGCGGAATAGGTGGTTGGGTCGCTAATTCATCAGCCCACAGTTTCCATTTGCCTTTGCCCTCTTTCATGTATCTGTAGTCAAAGACCGTTTCGCCCACGGGTATTACAAAGATATAAGGTTTTTCTGGTTTCTGAATGGTCATCGGTAAGCCGAGAATGGTGGTTGTAGTTTCAGGGAACTTCTTTTCTAGCAGTCCTCTGAAGAGCAGATTGTAGTTGGCACGACTGGCTGAATCCAGAGTGCCACCCATACCCCAAATGGCGGAGAAAAAGAACGAACCCTCCAACTGCGCACGTTTGTCTAAATCATTGAGATTCTCCAAAAATTTATCATCCTTGAAATCATCCAAAAAACAGTCGAAATAGTTCATAGTCGACACGAGTAGATTAGATTCGGAAGTCGGACACATCTCCTTGAGGCCGCCCTTCTTCACCAACCACACGAGCGGAGTACAGAAGCGATAGAACATATTTCCGATCATCTTGCGATCGAAATCGTTTAGCGCCGGAGGCAGCATCTTCAGCCAGGAGATGAGCAACGGCTCCCATCCAAGCGCCAGCGGATCATAGTAGATCATACCACAGCGTGATACCGTCGCCGGCGACGCCACCTCCAAATCCATCGGTTCATACATCAAATTCATTTGTGGAGACATTTGGATGATCTCGCCGGACATCAAGCATAACTTCTTATTGTCATCTAGCACCGTATTCATATTTTCGATCCAAATCGCATCCACGGGACCATCAAATACCAGCCATTTGCGGTCCTCCGTTTGTGACATAGCAAACGCGCGAAAACTCACTGCGAGTACACCGTCGGACCATTCGTGCGATACCGCGTCAAATTGTCCGTACAGCTGCCCCATGGTAATCGACTTTGGGTTTATAACCGTGAAGATGGCTCTATGTTCGTCCATACCGCCACGTTCCTCTGCCAGACCTAATGCATCAGCAAGCACGCGATAGCATCGCGTCTTGCCACCAAATGGAAGACCCACCATCATCAAACCGTGCCGCACAATAATCATTTCATAGAGTTGCTGGATTTTCTCGAGGAAAAACGGCGTCATTTGCAAGTTCATCTCATGACACGTATCGCTTACGGCCTTGGTAAGAATGTCATAGTCGGGCTCGGGAAGGATCACACCCGGAAAAAGGTCAGAAGTTATGCCTTGAAATAGTGGCACGTCGGGCACAAGAAACTTTGCCAGGTTCACGTCTTTAATGGAACGCAGCACGAGGATATCTTCGCGTTCATCAGGGTATCGCAATTTTAATGTACCAGCCGCACGTAGGACAGATTTCACCGCTCTCATACCGTAATCGTAATGACATTGGGAAGACAATTGCTCAGAGCATAATCTGTATGTGGCCACAATTTTCACAGCCAATGGTTTGGCCGTCAGGAAGCCGTACGAATATAGTTCAATTTCAGAAATCAGAGCATAATCAGGCACCATCATGGCCACCGATCTGAAAAGCGCCTTCAGATTATCCGGCAGCTCTGAGCGACCCGCATAACCGGGATTCATGGTAATGAACACCGCACAGGTGGGATCCAGCGTCAACTCGGTGCCCTCAAATATCAACTGCTTATTACCGGAGTTGATTCCGCGTTGGATAGTCAGAATCTGCTGCGCTACCACCGAGAGCACCTCCAAATCAATCCGATTGAACTCATCAAAGCATGACCATGCACCGCACGAGGCCAAACCCTTGAAGAACTTCCCCAGTGCAATATAATCCAATCCATCCGAGCAATTGAAAACGACACACTGTTTTGCAACGGCCTTTGCCAAATCCTTAGTTGTCTCGGTTTTGCCTGTTCCGGCTGGACCCTCTGGCGCGCCACCCAAGTGCAAATGCAGCGCTCCGAAGAGCGTTCGATAGCATCGATCCGTCAATGGAGTAATCACTAATCTGAGCGTATTACCCAAATATTCATAACCATACATAAGTGTCGAATTGATCATGCGTGTTGCCATCTGGCCACCTTCCCAATAGTACCGCAGCTGGCACAACCATTTAAAGTCGGTAGTGTTGTGCACGCCAGCCTCGATGATCTCCGCCAGTACATCACGCGCGTGCACATCCAACACTACCAGCGCACCCAACGTGATCCGGTTCTGCATGCTCAGCTTTCCACGCACCAAGTCAACCACGCGCGAAATCTGATTGTTGCACTTTGTATAGTAGTTGCGCAGCGCGTCCACACTCACCTCGATGGCTGCGTGCGCCTCCATTGTCCAGTAGCAACACGCGACGCACTGCACCGTCTGCCCGGGCCACGCCAGTACCCAGTCGTGGCGCGGCACCCTCGGATAGTTCTCCAATGCCAACTTTACCATCTTGTGCACCGACTTTTTCATGTCGCCCTCCAGCTCGAGCAGCCACTTTTCGACCGCTCCGCGCGCCAACTTTGTTTCAATCGGATCCTCGAGTGGCACCATTTCACCTTCGCTGGACTTCATCATCGTTACCACGAGGTCCTCGGTGAAGTTAAGTTTGGCAATGCCCTCAAAGCATTTCTTGAGATGCGGCTGCACGCGTGTGGGATCTTTGGTTTCGGAAAGAATCTCCAATAGTTCGTCGTTGGACAGGAAGAAGAATCGAGGGAAGTACAGCCGTTTCTTCTCCAGGTAATCGTTAAGACCCTTCTGAATAACCTCTAGGAGAGTATTGCACTTCTTCAAGCGCTCTGAAATTTTGTCAATTTCCACACACGCCAGCACGGCGGGAAACTCATTCACCGTCTTCATAATATCGCGCCAGATTTTATCCACTGCGGTGAAGCGTCGGCCTTCTTCGGGCATCTGCTGCTGAATGTCTGGTGACGAGAAAATCGGCTCCAAATACATCCACGTGGCTTGTACTTTTAGCCAGTCGTCGAGGATATCCTGAAGTGAGATGAGGATTCCCTCCCACTCAAGGATCTCCACCTCAAACGGCTTGATGTACGGCGAGTTCTTCATAGTTTGCGTCTTGACGATATGGTCGTCAAGCAACACCTGGATTTCGTCGATAGCCGACAAAATGTACGTGCCCGTGTCGCGGTAAACGAGCACTGAAAAATCGACGCCCTCCCATTCTGCTTTCATCTTTGCAAGGCCGCGCTCTAGGTTGCTCTCCTTGGTTGCCGCCTCCGAAATGACCTCGAACTTGTCCATGTATTCCTCTAGCTGGTAATCGATTATCTTTGCTAGCGTAAGTGTCTCGTCGACGACGATCGGAAAACCGACGATTTCGGAGATTTTCTCCCAGTGGCGATCCTTCAGGCCAGGATTACCCAGAGTCTGGATAATGGGCATATGCTCTTTGAACTCCTCGATCTTCTGGCGGATTGTTGATGCCAGATTCCACGTTGCCGGCTTGTCGCTGAACACTTTTTCCAGCTTCCACACGACGCGAAAGAATTGACCCACATCTGTTTCTATTTCTTCTGGATCGTACGAGCCGACGCGTGCAGTCATCCACAGATCCCATTTGCGCAGGAATTCGGTGGAATTGTCATAGAGTTGTTTGAATGGGCGTAGTTTGTCATGCGTTTGTTTGCGAATTGGATATTGAGAGAGTTCGAATCTGAACGCGGTCTCTTCTGCATTGAAGGAATCTATGATTTCTAAGGCGTTGACTAATCTATGGAGGAAGGTTTTGAGTTATATTAAGTCATCTTATTCAACATGTTTATATACCTTTTATCCAATTGCCCAGCGCGTTTGAAATATTTGGGCAACAACTCCAAATCGCCATTGTACTGCATTTCTTCAACCAGAGCTGCGTACAATATGAGTTTTTCTTCAAATTTCTTAATGCGACTCTGCAAAAGCGTTTGAAATTCGGCAATCTTAATATCTACCAAATCTTTGTGATCTTCCAGCACGTTATTGGTTCGTAAATAACTAAAAATAATTTTCATTAAATAACCAATCTAAAAATTATAGTTTTGACTTGTTACATACCACCCAAATGTATTGTTATTTGTCTTCATTTCAACAGGTGTAAAAATACTATGGTCTGAAAGAAAGATTATATTTTTCATTACATCGCGCAGACGATCCTCCATTTCGGTAAGCACCGTCGCTTTGACATTGATTACGTAATTGATGAGTTCCATCAATTCTTGGGTGTTTTCAGGCACTCTCAAAGCGCGCTCCATTATGAACTCATACTCATCACCAAGTCTATAATTTTATATAACTCATTAATTAATGTTTTACTTAACTAGTGTTTGTTTCCTTATTACTGTTTGCAATTGCCTTGATAATCAGCAGTCATTCGACGCACAAACTGTTCCTTGAACTCATTGCACACCTCCACCAATTCGGTGATAAGACCATTGCGATCCATGTCATAAATGCCGATGCGTATCATGTGCTCCATTTTAATAGGAATTCCTTCGGCGATCTCTTTATACACCAAGATTTTTTCGCAGTACTCATCGAAAGTGTGCTCCTCGTTCAGAAACGTATCAATCTCATTAGCACAATCTCCGTTAATCAACGGCATGTATTCATCAAAATCCTGTACTTTCAACTCAGGCAAAATGCGTTGCTCATGCAAGAAATTTATCAAGCCCTGTTTGTACCCCATGACCAGATCTTCGGGAATCACAGGCTAGAAGACCAAACATTACTGAATGATACAACGTAAAATCTTTGATTTTAAATTACATTTAAGGTGAACTGTGCCCCCGCTTTTGGGTCTTTGTCCGGAAAGACATATGTCTCGACGCGAGGAAAGCTCAATACCGCTTCAGCAATGTCATCGATCACCTTGAGTATCGACTCTCTGAAATGCTTGAAGGGTGGTTCATATGACAAAAAATTGACTTTCAACACCAGATTCAAAATATACCCGCGATTTTTCTGAGAACAAAAATTGCAATTATTTATGTAAAACTTAGTAATGTTAAATATCTAGTATTACGGTCAAATTCGTGATATATTCATAGTAGTCAGCCAAAGAGTTGAAGCAGAGATTCTGCATATTCTGCGTCATAATCACAGCGACACAATTGAAGAACTTTTTTAGCTTATTTGGCGTGACTGGCATTCTTTTCTTTGCCATGCCGTTGACAAAAATATCAACGGCCGTCTTATAGTAGTTGTTGATCAAGATCTCTTTGCCCTTCTTGATATGTTCGCCCGTATGAAAATTGAAATCGACTAGTTCGAAAATGGTCTTGCGTTCGCGCAAAGCTTCTACGTTGATTAAGCGGAAATGTCTACAAAAATGTCTTTTAAACATATCTTAGATTGCATCTAGACACTTACTCAAATTTCGAATACCATAGATCAACCAATTCAACCACACACGGATTGATGATATTGATGATCCGATTGACTTTGACCAAATTAAAATCGTAATTCGGTTTCCAGATTATGCTATTGCGTTCGCACTCTTCACGCTCATTGCTACGAAAGCCGCCAATGCCCTCCTCAAACTGCGGATCTTTAAGCACATAGTCCACGATGGATTTCTTTACCGCCATATTAAAATCGTCTTTAATCTCCTGTACGACCTCCTCATGGGTCTTTCGCCATTTTTTGTACTTTTGTGGCACCAACTTGTAGATCTTTCCTAAGGTCGTCTCCTCGATGGGCGATATATACTCATCGTCGATGCCATAGCGGATGTAGAAATAGTAGCGCAGCAGCTCTTTTTCATCGTCTGAGGGGACACGCGCGCTGCGATCATACGGCTCATCACGACCGACAATGATCGACACTACGCGCTGCCGGAATTCTTCGCGTTCACGGCGCAATGCTGTAAATGCTGCCATTTTCATCCGTTGTGCTTCATCTAGTTCGAAATGTTACAAACATGGCAATGAATACAGTAAGATGGTTTAGCAAGAATGAGTGCCTTCTTTTTGTCGCTGTCGCAGCTTCTTGCGGAACGTCGGATGGCCGGATGCGTAGATCGGTATAAGAATCTCGGGCGGCAGGTGAAACAAAGGCGTGGGGCCAATGTTAAAGTCCGATGGTAAAGGGTATCGGGGCACGCGGATATCCCCGCCGCGCGCCTCAATGCGTTCACGAATCTCGGCAAGCTTCTTGAACAAGCGTTCCTTTTCGACTTCACGTTGCGCAGACATGCTTAAAATTCGCGCACAACACAAAAAAATAATAACATTGAATAAAACTGTTACAAATCGTAACAGTTAGTTGTTGACACGAGTCTGATATCAACACTTATTTGGCTACCTTGACAACGGTGATTGATTAAACATCAATTTATTGCATAGAGTACACAAAAAAATGTGTCTACAATAGTAGTATCGATAATAAAATAGAAAAGGGGTGATTATTGGGAGAGCTGGCAGAGCATGGCGACACCACGCATGATCCAATGCTGCGGTGGCAGTAAAGAAGTCAGATGGATGGCGATCACATAGTTAGTCGAATGACCGGTCGTTGAGAGCACACCGCGCCGCTCAGAGGTTTTGTACACCGGGCACGTGTACGTTGGCTTCTCCTTCATATCGGACTTCTTCATTGGCAGCAACCATAACTGTACAGATCCCCATAAAATAAAACCTATTGACCCACAATGACGGCATTTCATTAGCATCTTACGTATGGGACGGTGTCGTATAAGACTTTCGGCAACGACTCATCCAACGCCATCGTCTGCTTATTCCATCGGGCACCATCCAGAAACAGCCCATACACATAGACTCCATCATCAGGAGCCTTTCTTAGGACTTCCTCTTGCCGCACGAAGAAATCAAAGACCAACAAATCAATGGGAATCGTATACTTGCGGGCATAGTTTTGCTGCGCGCCCGTGAGAAACGCCTGCGTGAAGAAAAAGCCCGACAGCCAGAAGGTCTGCGGTGGACCATTATCAAACCAGCGCTGCAAGAACGCCAGGCGTGCAAGTAAATCGTTTACGTAGCTGCCCAGAGGCTTCAACGATGGATAGCTGACCGCCGCCCACATCTGTGGTATCTTGCCGACAAGCATGCTCTTCATTACTTCTTCCAAATCAATAGACATTACGATTTGACCTAGAATCCACAAATGCACAAATATATAAAGTTAGAGAAAGAGAGTAAATGAGATGAATGAAATTATTGACCTTTGATGGCTTTCTGTAGATTTACGAGACTTGTGCGAATTACTGAGATCAGTTTGCTGAAGCGGCCCATTTCCTGTACGAGCACCGTATTCATACTCTGGGAGTAGGAGGTAGGATATTTTTCCATTGCAGCGTCGCGGTCAAAGACTTCTGGGAGACGCAGGAGGATGTCTTGGGCTACTTCGGTGACGAGCTCGTCGGAGGACTTTTCACCTCCACCAGACGAAGATGCATCCTAACATAATTATTTAGATTTAATTCTTTATCACATCAGACATTCAAAATCTTGTTTATACATACGCGTAATTGTACTAAATCCTTGTTTGATTTGTGATAAAGAATTTAACTTTTAATAATTAATATAATTGATTGCCAAGGATTATGACTACACTTACCAGACGATCCTTTTTTGATTTAGACAAAAATTTAGTTAAATAATGTTTTAAAAGAATTCACTATTGTTGTAAGTAAGAAGTACGCACCTGAGTGAGCATAATATTAGTAAAGATTGAATCGCTCTCCTGCTGATCCTTCATGATATCGGCATTCTCATGCATGCCGAACACTGACGGATGCGTAATGTACGGTAGGGCTTTCACATAGTTCATATACTCATCATAGTCGTTCAACGTGGGACTGTAGTACTTTCCGGTGGGATCAAATGCATAATTCGGATCCTTTACCAATTCAGCGCAGTAAAACTGCCGCAGAACGGTAATCAGACAACGGCGATCCCAATCGTCCGTTACACGCCCACCATAGTTACACTCCCCAGTGAGGTAACGCAGAGCATCATATTGAATATCCTATTTGACATACTCATCAGATCTCAAATTCCAATTACCAAGTATGCAAGACTCACCTTATATTCATCAAGGAACATCTGCAACTGCATTACGCTGATCCTCAAATCAGTCTCATTAAACTCGTATGGTATATTCCAACCCAAAGGCCCGAATTTACGACGCTCCTGAACTAGCGCATGGAAGAAGCACAGCGCAAACAGCAACCGCTTGAACGCCATTGGCTGCTTGCACGCCTCAAACCATTCCGGATCCGAAATCGGATCGCTGAGATACGATCGTATGATGTTTGCGCGCAGTCCTTTGGGTGGTTCGTTAGTCATCTTAACGCCGTTTTGCAGCACCGACACCGGAAAGTGGTCGGCCGGATATGAAGTTAGCCATAGACGAAAATCTGGATGCGTTGTCTCCACTGTGAAGCCTTCGCAAATCTTCTCGAGCATCGGCATGAAGCTTTTCGCCAGATGGCAGTTCTGTAGCACCACCCAGGTGCCGTTCTTCACACCTTCGTCGATAAGCCTAATGGCGATTGGACCCTGACCTTGGCCGAGTGACAGCGAGTACAAACGCGACGCGCCAAAGCCCTGGTCATCAGCAAACTTAAGCAGCAGGGCGGTGGGATCCGCACCCGGTGTAAGGACAAAAATCAGCGGGATGCAGCAGTGAGAGTCCATGTAGGATGATGCCAGATCAAAGGGTGGTGGCTCAATGTATAGCTTGCCCATGCGTTCTGTACATTTGAATTAGTTGTGAAGTAATTATACGTAAAAAATCTAAACAAAGATACCTTCCACAAAGTTTTGGATACCCGGTACGACTTTGTCATACCGAATGCAGCGCAGCACGCATAATTTCTGGAAGGTGCTGAGCTTCTCGTTCCAAGCGCCTGGAAGTGGAAGGTTCTGCGGTTCACTCGAATCGAACAACTTGCGCCATGCCGGAATGCTTTTCGTGAAATCATTTATCAAACCTCTGAAACATTTAAGCAAAATTAACACCTTTTTTATTCGGGATTCTGTTAAGTACATACCTGAAAGCTTTATAATCGTCAAGACGACATAACTCATCCCAGCTCTTTGATATCAGCCAGTCGGCGGGATTTTTGTTCGGATTATCCAAACCAACACCGCCAGTTAGCAAAAACATCCATTCTCCCAAATCAATTTCGCTACGACTCTTCATCAAATTGATCGCCAGCAGCAAAGAGAATAATAATTTATCTTTCTCAAACAGACTACGGCATATATTACAGTATAACGAGTACGTAAAATATGCTTCCAGATCTTTCAGGCGTTGCTTGACATCTTCGACCTTGGTAGTGTTTTCAATCGCAGACCGAAAGAGATTCATGAACCACACCAATGAGTATTGATACATGGGATCAATGTTAGCCAAATCAGCTACAATACAAAATGTTAATTAAATACAATTCTACCTAAAATTGCTTAGTTTTACCTATAGTGAAAAACAATATCGCAGAGTGCACTGCTATGGGTTTATACTCTAATCGCGCAGCATCAATCTGTTTCTCCGTAACTTCCGCAATAGCCTGACGAGCAGCAATATCGTTCGAAAGGATTTTGGAGGAACTCAAAATTTGTACGGCCGTTTCATCCTCCAGAATGTTTCCTTCTGAGCTGCTCAGAACCTCCAGAATTTTATCTTCAATCTCTTTCAGGAACCGCTTGTTTTCGGCACTCTTCAGGATCATCGCGTTTTTTTCTGCTTCCAAATCTGGTCGCTCTTGAGCAACGACTATACCCAACAGTTGATCCTCCAGACCGACTGTGGTGATCATGAAATTCACCAAGGTTACCTTGACGGCCACCTCCGGCAGGTAATGCGGATTCCGCAATTTGGTGGTGATATAGAATTTAAATTTTTGACTATACTCCACAACGGTGTCGCCCAGCTTCAGACACAGCGCACCACCTTGTCGGAACGTCTGCTGGGCAAGCACCGGCTCCAGAATGGCATCCAACTCTTCGCCAATATTCTCCAACAGCACCGGCTGTCCAAATTGTATGGCATTTTCGAGCACTCGCACATAATCCGGTTGATTTAATCGTATAATTGCCACATTATTCAACTTCTCCATATTTTTGATCCATTTATTCGCTTGACCCTGCGGATCAATCATCAACGCCCATCTACGCGCATTTTTAATAATAATGCCGTTATCAATGCTGTACGAATCGGTAGGCAGACCATAGATGTTCCATTGGCGAATCAACACCGGCTCGCCAAGCACGTTAGTAAGTTGAAAGTCTTTGGCGCAGACAATGTGATAGGTATTCGTAAGGCGTTCGACCCACTCCTCGATGAGCACCTGCCTGAATTGCAACGTAAATGCGCCCAGATACGCAACAACTCCGGATGCAATTAGTATATCGCCGGTGAGCACAAAGTACTTTTCGCCCAGAGCTTTCGCCGTCGCCATCCATCGCGTACGCTCGCCGCCCAGCCCGCCAATCAGCTCTTCGGCGCGCTGCAGTTTCAACGCGCACAGATTTGCATCGTCCGTCAACATCTGAAACTTTTGATTCTCTCCCTCGAGTACCAACTCCAGCGCCGCAACCTTTTCACGCGCTTCCCGTAATTGTGCACGCTTTATTTCCAACGCGTCCATCGCGCTGCGATACTGCCCTTCGGCAGCGGCAAGCGCAATTTTTTTCGGCGCCACTACTTTTGCCACCTTATCGTACTTGGATATGGCAATAGCCCATTTGCACAAACCCTCGCAGGCCGTTGACGACACCTTTATCTTATCTGGATCAAAGTTCTCATCGGTCAAAATCTTTGTCGTAAACTTCTCCATAATGCGCGGCGGTATATTATCCTTATCGTAGTTGATGAGGCCATCCAAGAAGTGCATATCACCCAGCACTCGCTTGGAAGGGCCCCAAAAATCTTCGATAGTGCCAATGCCGTTTGGAGCTGGCACCTTATCGGGTTTGACGTCTTTCAATATACAAATCGCTTCCATGGCAAGTTTGACGCCTTTGGGTGGATTCTTCATAGTCTTCACTATGGTAATATCTGCTGGAGTGAGCGTGTTAAGTGCAGCAAGTGCCACTTCGAGGATTGGTAGAGCTTCAGCTAAATTGGCATCGCACTCCTCTTTGATAGCTGCTGCTGCTTGTGCTTGTTCGTTAGCCAGCTCTTCATCAATCATCACGTTGCGTTCCACTATAGCGGCTTCATCAGACTCGGCTTCAACTTTTTTCATAGTAATAGCTACCTTTTCAGCCATTTCAACCAAAGCTGGCTGCAGCGCTTCCAAACTGGCTTGCATAACGGATACTTCCGCTCCGGCTGCGGCTAGTTTTTCCAAACCCACTTCGTAGCGATACTTTAAAATCGTGATTTCACTGTGAAATAAATGCAATTTACGTTAGACAAATAAGAAAATAACATAATTTATAAAGCCCTACTCTCTTTTGGTGGCCAAAAATGTTTTAAATGTGTTAATCAGTTCCAAGTAAGATGTGGGCGTTACATAGTTCTTCCGCCGTAGACGCAAATAAAACTCTCCCGAAATCCGTTCAGTAGACGTATGGAAAAGCTGGCACATATCAATACAGGCGGCACGTTCGTTTTCGGGCAGATCCACGGTGCCCAGAAACCTTGTCGCCACAGCGTGCAACCCATCCTCGGGCCATGGATGGAACCAGTCAATCGTACAGCAATTGATAATCGCCGGAAACTTTCGCATGCGCACGCGAAAGCTGTCCCCGATCGGTGACATCGCCAGCGCTACATGTAACTGTTCGCGAACAATCTGCACAAAGTAGTTGAAAAGCGCCAGTGGACTGCCATCGGTTTGCAGGGATTTATCGCGCTGCCTATCTAACTGCCGCATCTTTTCGCACAGCTCAACGCGCTCCTCCATAGTAAACAAATTCGGCACCTCGCCCGAGTTGAGCAGATTACTGATGTCCTCCACGAATGACTCCTCCTTGATCTGTGTGTCGGTGAAGAGGAAGATGCCGTGCAGTTCAGTGGAACTGGCACGCCTTAGAATTATCTTAACATCTTCATGCCATTCATAGGCACCATACTGGCGAGTGAGTTCGACTTGGAAGAGATCGTATTCGCAGATATGGGCCGCGAGACGCGTGAGCGATTGTCGCCCGGAACCGCCGACGCCCACTAGAAGCGCATGGCTGCGTGGCTGACGAACGATGCGGCAGATGCGCGCCACGTGCTCGATGGCAAAGCGGAAGAGCACTAGGTTCATCGGCTTCTTCGACATGCTATTATATTCGTCGAGATACGTCTCTATAATTTCGGTGAGGATGTCGAGGTTCTCCACCTCGAGGTAGTGTGACACCTCCGCTAGTGGATTGGAGAAGTGGCAGTAGATCAATTGCCTGAGCTCCTGTTCGCCAATCTGAAAATCAACCATTTTACCACATGCACTTCTCCACCGAAAAGTTCTAAATACATCTCTGCCAGGACTTTTCAGACGATGAAACATGGTGTTCATTGATTCCTCCAGTTTGGTAGCACACACCGTGTGCAACATGGAGAAGATCCACGTGCGATCGTCGTCGTCTACGAGTCGGTCATAGTAGACCCTGAGGACTTCATGGACCCACAATCTCTTCATAGCCATCGTATCCTCACTGGAATCTGGCACGCTCAGCAAGACTCCCTGAATAACACGTGAAAAGTCCCGCAGGTTAAAAAGATAGTGCGATTTGGCGGGTGTCGGCAGCAGATTCAACCGGCTTAGTTTGTAGACTTCCAGGGTGGCTTCCACAATCTGTTCGCCGCAAAGGCGGAAAGTTTCATCAAAGCCTCTGTAAAACAAAGCATATAATAATTACAAAGTTTGAAATGAGCTCTACAAAACTCAATATTTACTTATTCTCCAAATGCCAAAATATAATCTTTTCAAAGATCTGCACCATGACAGAGTCATCAAACTCATCAATGCATAAATGATTAAAGTGTCGCTGAAAGCGTGGAGTAATCGCGTGACCAATCGGCGGACCCATTGCGCATATAAACTGAATCTCAATCAATTTCATTGGGACCACTTCTTTGCGGTCGTACCAGATCCCATGGTCAAACCACATGCGTAATAACTCAATGGGAGGCTGTGCACCATAAGTCTCCTTCAGCGGCATGCTTATATCATCCACAAATATAATAGCCTTTTTACCGATTGGCGGACCGTAAACTCCCTTCCGACGCTTATCCAGCTTGCTCATAATAATGTCCTGCGTTTGATTCGCTGAGGTCTGCGCTGAGAAATTTATAAACATCGGCATATACTCGGCCTTATTAGATTTCTTCAACAGGTAGTCAATGACATAAACCGATTTGCCCGTGCCGGTGGGTCCCACAATCATCGTGGCCTTGTCATGGGTGATAAGCATTTTCAAAACAGCAATATTTCTAATCGTTTCGACCGTGGGTACAATGATCTGATTCACAGGCAGATCCTTAGGTATAGGTGGCTCCAACGCTAATTCATCTGCCCAATACGTCCACTTGCCTTTGCCTTCTTTTGTGAAGCGGTAGTCAAATACTGAGCCGTGCATGGGCAGCCCAAAAATGTATGGCTTATCCGGCTTGGGTATCTCAAATGGAATCTCCAATTGCTCATACAATTCTTCGGGGAAGTCTTTTTCGAGTAGTCCCCTAAACATAATGTTGAAACGTGGTCGCGAATTTGCGTCCAACGTGCCACCGATACCCCAGATACAGGCGAAGAAAAACACGCCTTCCAACTGAGCACGCACATCAAGATCCGAGATGGATTCAAAATATTTTTCATCTTGGAAATCATCCAGGAAGGTGTCGTAAAGGTTCATTGCCGAGCGCATGAGATTTGAGTCGGAGGTTGGCGCCATTTCGCGCATTCCAGGACCCTTGCGCACAAACCATAGCAGGGATGGACAGACACGAAAGAAAAGGCTTCGAATCACGTTCTTGTTGAACTCGGTGAAGGTTGCTGGTAAGGTGTTCACCCATGAAACAAATATCGGCTCCCAGCCGAGAGATACTGGCTCCAGGTAGATCATGCCACAGCGCGAGACCGTTGCCGGTGACGCTACGTCTAGATCCATAGGTTCAAAAATAAGGTTCATCTGTGGAGACATTTGGATAATCTCGCCGGACATCAAACACAGCTTCTTATTGTCATCTAGAACGGTGTTCATGTTCTCGATCCAAATCGCATCAACAGGTCCATCAAATAGCAACCACTTGCGTTCTTCCGTTGGTGACATAGCAAACGCCCTGAAGCTTACCGCAAGTACACCATCGGACCATTCATGTGAGACCGGATCGAATTGTCCATAGAGTTGGCCCATGGTAATGGCTTTCGGATTCATTACCGTGTAGATTGCGTGATGCTCGTTCATTCCTTTGCGCTCTTCAGCTAAACCCAGTGCTTCCGCCAGAACTCGATACGAACAGGTTTTGCCACCAAACGGCATGCCTACTAGCATCAAACCGTGGCGTACCACAATCATTTCGTATAACTGTTGCACCTTCTCGACGAAGAACTCGGTGTTTTGCAGATTCATATCGCGACAAATGTCCGCAACGCCCACATTGAGCACTTCATAGTCGGGCACGGGTAGGATAACGCCGGGGAACAGGTCGGAAGTGATGCCCTGGAATAATGGGACATCATGTACGAGGAACTTTGCCAGATTGACATCCTTAATAGAGCGCAGGACAAGAATATCTTCTTTCTCATCCGGATAGCGCAATTTCAATGCGCCGGCTGCTCTCAGCACCGACTTTACAGCTCGCATTCCGTAGTCATAATGACACTGCGAAGATAATTGCTCTGAACACAATCTGTAAGTGGCCACAATCTTAACAGCCAAAGGTTTGGCCGTCAGGAAGCCATACGAATATAACTCAATCTCTGATATCAGAGCATAGTCCGGAACCATCATGGCAACCGATCTGAAGAGTGCTTTGAGATTATCTGGCAACTCCGAGCGACCTGCGTAGCCAGGATTCATAGTGATAAACACCGCGCAAGTTGGGTCCAGTTTCAATTCTGTGCCCTCGAACATCATGGTCTTATTGCCGGAATTAATTCCGCGTTGGATGGTCAGAATCTGCTGCGCTACCACAGAGAGCACCTCCAAATCAATCCGATTGAACTCATCAAAGCAGGACCATGCGCCGCACGATGCCAAACCCTTAAAGAATTTGCCCAGTGCAATATAATCCAATCCATCTGAACAATTGAAAACGACACACTGTTTCGCCACAGCCTTTGCCAAATCCTTAGTGGTCTCGGTTTTGCCTGTTCCCGCTGGTCCTTCAGGTGCGCCTCCCAAGTGCAGGTGCAGCGCACCGAACAGCGTTCGATAGCACCTATCCGTTAACGGTGTTACAACTAATCGTAACGTATTTCCCAAGTATTCATATCCATACATCAGCGTCGAGTTGATCATGCGTGTTGCCATCTGATTCTCCTCCCAATAGTATCGCAACTGACACAACCAATTAAAGTCATTGACGTTAGTCACTCTCAAGCTAATAATCTCCGCAAGGGTATCGCGAGCGTGCACGTCCAACACGACCAACGCGCCCAGCGTGATACGGTTCTGCATGCTCAACCTGCCACGCACCAAGTCAACAACGCGCGAAATCTGATAGTTGCACTTGGTCAGATATTCAGCCATTGCCCGCAAGCTGACCACTATCGCTTCTGTCACCTCCGAAGTCCAGTAGGTCATCGCCACCGATTGCACGCATTGGCCGGGCCATGCCAACACCCAATCGTGCCGATGTCTGTGCGGATAATCATTAATGGCGCGTTCGACCATCTTATGCACTGATTTCTTCATGTCGATTTCGAGTTCGAGCAGCCACTTCTCGACTTGACCGCGTGCCTGTGACGTAAAGATAACGTCCTCGAGCTGCACCTCCTCGCCCTCGCTGGACTTCAGCTGCGACACGTCAAAGTCGTCGTTGAACTGCAACTTGGCGATGCCTTCGAAGCACTTCTTCAGATGCGGTTGCACGCGTGTGGGATCCTTGGTCTCCGAGAGGATCTCCAGCAGTTCGTCGTTGGAGAGAAAGAAGAAGCGAGGGAAGTACAGCCGCTTCTTCTCCAGATAGTCGTTAAGACCCTTCTGGATGATCTCCAGCAGGGAATTACATTTCTTCAGACGCTCTGCCATCTTCTCGATTTGGATCACTACCATCACATTAGGATTAGCCATCACGTTCTTCATGATGTCACGCCACACTTTGTCGACGGTGGTGAACTTGCGACCCTCCTCGGGCATTTGCTGCTGGATGTCGGGCGATGAGAAGATTGGCTCCAGATACATCCATGTGGCTTGCACCTTGAGCCATTCGTCAAGAATTTCTTGCAGAGCATAGAGATTGGTCTCCCATTCCCTGAAAATAAACAAATCCATGTTAATCTTAAATATTTTCAAGCCATTAAATTATACGTCATTTCCGCTTCGAAGGGTTTGATATAGGGTGAATTCTTCATCGTCTGCGTCTTAATAATGTGATCATCCAAGAGCACTTGGATTTCATCAACGGCAGATATAATAAATGTTCCTGTGTCTCTACAAGAAACAAATTAATATAAAATCAATCGATCGAAACCAAAAACGATATACTTGTAGACCAAAACTTGAAACTCTTGATCCACCCATTCACTGAACATTTTATTCAGCGTCTTCTCCAGATTATTCTCCTTGGTAGCCGCTTCCGAGATTGCCTCCAAATCGGGCAGGAAATCATCCAGACAAAAATCGATTATCTTGGCGAGCGTTAGCGTTTCGTCGACGACAATCGGAAAACCGATAATCTCGCTGATTTTCGCCCAGTGCCGCGGCTTCAATCCCGGATTGCCCAACGTCTGAATGATAGGCATATTATCCTGAAAGTCCTCGATACGTTCGCGCACGGTGCCGGCAAGCTCCTTAGTAGTTGGCTTATCGGCAAACTGCTTCTCCAGCTTATAGATCACGCGAAAGTACGTCGACACATCCGTTTCGATCTCTTCGGGCTCATGCGTGCCGATCATCGAATTCATCCACAATTCGTTCTTCTGCAGAAACTCGGTCGCATTATCATAGAGTGTCTTATAAGGCTTCAGCTTATCATGGATGACTTTTCGCTCGAGGTATTGCGATTGCTCCATCTTGTAAGCGACCTCTTCTTCATTGAATTGATCGATCTTTTCCATGGCTTGAAGCAATCTACAGAAAAACTAGACTTAGTAATAAAAAACAAATGATGATGGTAAAAATTTGCCTATTATCCAATTGCGTAGCTTTTTTAGTGTATTTAGCCAATTCATCAATATTGCCGTTATATTGGAGCTCATCCACCATCTTTGCGTAGATCTCCAGATCTTCGATAAACTTTTCAATGCGTAGCTTAAGAAACTCCTTGTATTCAACCGTTTTCTGGTCGATGATCTCATGGGCATCATCCATGACTTTATGCATATTTAGATAACTTAACAATTATAAAATAAATTAAAATGTTAGTGCGTGACTATAGATAAGTAGTGTGCTTACTGTCGCATAGTGGCATTATTGGCATCAATCTCCTCATCGCTCAAAGGGATATAATCAGCAAGGAAAAGAATGTATTTCATGCATTCTCGTAGCTCGTCTTCCATTTCTCTTAGCTTGTATTCTTCGATTTGAATAATGTACGCGATTAATGCCATCAATTCGGCTGTGTTTTGCGGTTGAATCACTGCTTGTACACAGATAATCTCATATTCCGCAAATTTTCTAAAAATCAAATAATGTAATCCATGATGTATAGATGCTTCTCTCTATAAACAAACTCATGAATGACGGTTTGATATTCGTATATCAACTTGCGCAATAAACGCATTTTCAATTCGGTTATGGTTGCAACTATAAATCGTATAAGGATGATTCGATGCACATCAAACATGCCCAACCGCGTGGAATGCTCCAGCACAATAGGCACCTCTTCGGCCACCTCATATAGATGGTGAATCTTAACACAATACTCTTCGAATGTCCGTTCTTCGGTGAGAAAAACAGCGATATCCTCTTCAGCGCGTCCATTATAATACTGCACGTACGCCTTAAAATCGGCAAGACGCATTTCCGGTGCGATGCGCTCCTGTGCCAACAGCTCCAGAATATTTCGCTTGTAGTTGATGATCACATCCATCGATATATTTGGCTAAATTTCAATTAACTTTCAATTAAGAAACAGAACAAACAGAACAAACATTGGTGCAAAGGCTTACAACAAGATAGTGTATTTCGCCCTCATAATCCAAATACAACTTGGACTCCAAACAGGGCACCGTGAAGAAAGCTTCAAAAATGCTATCCAATGATTCAACAATACCGTTGGTGATGTCGTCGATGGCGGGATCAAAAACGAGCTTGTGGTCTTTCACACCGAGTACCAGTTGAAAGCCGGTGTTTTTATACTAACCATAATGGATACATAATGGATACATAAAGTTTATAAATAAGAGCAGAAAGAAATTGCATTACCTTAACATCGGTAATATAGTCCATAAATTCATAGAGCGAATCCTTACACATCAAACCTAAATGGTGCTCCATGATGATGTTGACGCAATCGAAGAATTGCTTACGCTTCTTTAAGTGCGCCGGATCCGGCAACAGATTGAGCCCGTGACCCTCGAGAAAGATGTCAACCACCCAGCGCATGTAATGCTTGAGCAGCATCTCTTTGGCGTAATTCACCAGCTCAGTAACGGTATTCATAAAGTGCAACAGTTGGTAAGGACGATTAAACTCCATCAATGATGCTATTCCGACCATTCGAAAACTCCTGAAAACCATTATAAACCCTCTTTTCGCAACCATCTCACCAAATTCTATTTACTCGAAGTTTTTGTAATAGACATCCAGCAGCAGGTGAATGCAAGGATTAATCACGTGCAATGCGCGAAAAACGCGTTTCTTCATTAAGTCAAAGCGGTCTTTTAGCGTAATCGTAAAGATTTCCACCTCGCGCCTTTCGGGCGTTAAATTCGTCTTATCCTCCTCGTCGCGCTGCGAGTAAGGATCCGAGAGAACAAAGTCGACGATGGACGACTTAATTGCAACGGTGTAATCATTTTTCATGTCTTCAATACACGCGCCGAGAATATCACGCCATTTCTTTAATTCATATGGTATCAACACCAATACCTTAATAAAAAATATTGATTAGTTTAATTTGTTCGCACTGCTAGAAATATTGGCTACTTTGTGTAGAGTACTCTGTTGCAATGGCGACACGTGAATGGTATCAGCTCCATAGCGTATGAAATAATAATAGCGACGCGAAAACTTATTATCCATCGCCTGGCATTCGGCGGCAGTTGTAGTGGCGTTCACTTCGCCAATGGCGGATACCACCATTCGCTTCCGCAATTCTTCACGCTGACGGCGCAACTCCGAATACGAGACTAATTGTAAATTCAAGTGATTGTTAATTATGCATATTTAAATCATTATTATTGGCGGGATCACCTTTGGGTTGTTTCGGTTTGTTTAATTGTGGTTTGCCCAGCACGACGACGCGATTCAAATACGGTGGGAGTTTGAAACTCGGCTCCAGTTCACGCTGATACTCATCAGGAACCATCAGGCGCGGTACCTTGATGTTTGAGTCCGGATCCTCGACGATCGGATTCTGGCTTTCGGCGATCTTTTTAATGAGCCGTTTCTTCTCTGCGCGTCTTGCCTGCGCCGACGACATGATTATGGCTTATTATCGTCTTTATCTTTTTTTTCTCGTAAATTCTGTTGTAAAAACGATTGTAAATCATCTGCTAGCTAAAAGAATAGCAGAATTCAAATATTTACAAAACATTTATTGACAAATAT